>JAJSOF020000011.1:25945308-26197808 GCA_025594305.2 Periplaneta americana
TATAAATGCCTAAACATCCGTCTCTAGTCATAATGCATTTTTTCAATACAAGAAACTGAAGGCAGAAGCTGTTAAAGTTTAATAACATTTAAGTGAAATAGTCATCCTCTGATATTGTTGTTCTAATTTTGAAAGCCCCTGTAATCGCAGCATCGCATCGCAGTTAGACTATGAGACTCAACACTGTAGGGCACGGAAATGCAGGAACATCGCAGCATCAGTTGATGCCTGTTTTATTACTCTGTAATTAAGCCCTGGACGCCTAAGCTCTTTGTTCTTGTGGCCGGGGTTTCGAATCCAGATCATGTTTTGTTCCTCTCCCGCATTGCATTTCGAACTTATCTGCATTTCTAACTATGCAGCGGGCATTGTGAGATTAGTGATAGTTGGAACAATGATGCAACAACATAACCAAGCTCAAAAGATCCTTCGTTACGATGTCTGAGCATTTTATAGCTTAATGAAATCCCTGTTCGAAGAGAGCGCTGTTTTTGTGGACATGCATGGCTAGGTAAAAAAGAGGAGGTAACGTTTTTTATTTTTCCCTGTTCTTGTTTAATTCTTTTTGTGGGTTGGTCCGTAATTTCTGTAATAAATTTTATTGTTGCTTGTCCATTTGCTTTCAAATTATTTATATGTAGCTTTTTCTTTTCTTACAATGACGCTTACTGTTTCTGTAGTGGAGAAACTAATAGTTGTCAAATTTTCTGAAACCTGGAGGCGTTTAACGTGTCTCTAATTTTACTGCATTAGTATTTTTTTTTAAATAATATGTTACTAACCTGTATTATTAGAGAAATAGGCCTACACTCTTTCAATTTTGATGTAGCAAAATGATGGTTTTTGTCGGGGTACTCCCGTTTCCCTCATTCTTCCCACCAACATTCCTCACCTTCCCCTCATTCCTTCTATAATTTCCATTAGTATCAAGAGTGAAATGGACGCCAGAACAGGTTCAACATGAACTAATCTTTTAAGTGAAGAAGATGATTTTCAGTAGTTTATCAAAATCGCCAGGTGCGTAGCTTTGCATAGAGTGTGGGCGTGAACGTCTGTCGACAGGTGGATTCGAGGAGAACGAGAGGCAAGACAAGATAACAAGGGGAATACAAGGAGAAGGAGAATACAAGGAGAACAAGGGGAGACGAGAACAACAAGGGAGAAAACGAGAAGAACTTTAAGGGAAGACTAGGAAAAGAATGGGACAGACAGGAAAACATTGGGAAGAGAAAGAGAACATGGGAAAGACGTGGCGAACAAGAAGCAAGGAGAAAACGAGGAGAACAAGGGGAAGACGAGGAGAACAAGGGGAAGACGAGGAGAACAAGGGGAAGATGAGAGCATGGGGGAAGACGAGTAGAACACTAGAGGAAGACGAATAGAACACTAGGGGAAGACGAGTAGAACGCTAGAGGAAGACGAGTAGACCACTAGGGGAAGACGAGTAGAACACTAGGGGAAGACGAATAGAACACTAGGGAAAGACGAGTAGAACGCTAGAGGAAGACGAGTAGACCACTAGGGGAAGACGAGTAGAACACTAGGGGAGGACGAGTAGAACACTAGGGGAAGACGAGTAGAACGCTAGAGGAAGACGAGTAGAACACTAGGGGAAGACGAGTAAAACACTAGGGGAAGACGAATAGAACACTAGGGGAAGACGAATAGAACACTAGGGGAAGACGAGTAAAACACTAGGGGAAGACGAATAGAACACTAGGGGAAGACGAGTAGAACGCCAGAGGAAGACGAGTAGAACACTAGGGGAGGACCACTAGGGGAAGACGAGAACAGAGGAAGACGAATAGAACACTAGGGGAAGACGAGTAAAACACTAGGGGAAGACGAGTAGAACACTAGGGGAAGACGAGTAGAACACTAGAGGAAGACGAGTAGAACACTAGGGGAAGACGAGTAGAACACTAGGGGAAGACGAATAGAACACTAGGGGAAGACGAATAGAACACTAGGGGAGACAAGTAGAACGGAAGACGAGTAGAACACTAGGGGAGGACAGAAACACTAGGGGGAGACGGGAACGCTAGGGGAAGACGAGAGGAGGGGAAGACAGTAAAACACTAGGGAAGGAGAGAACACTAGGGGAAGACGAGAGAACACTAGGGGAAGACGGGAAGGAGGAAGACGAGTAGAACACTAGAGGAAGACGAGTAGAACGCTAGGGGAAGACGAGTAGAACACTAGAGGAAGACGAGTAGAACACTAGAGGAGAGACAAGAACGGGGAAGACGAGAACACTAGAGGAAGACGAATAGAACACTAGGGGAAGACGAGTAAAACACTAGGGGAAGACGAGTAGAACGCTAGGGGAAGACGAGTAGAACGCTAGAGGAAGACGAGTAGAACACTAGGGGAGGACGAGTAGAACACTAGGGGAAGACGAGTAGAACGCTAGAGGAAGACGAATAGAACACTAGGGGAAGACGAATAGAACACTAGAGGAAGACGAGTAGAACGCTAGAGGAAGACGAGTAGAACACTAGAGGAAGACGAGTAGAACACTAGGGGAAGAGGAGTAGAACACTAGAGGAAGACGAGAACAAGAGAGAGGCGAGGAGAACAAGGGGAAGGAGAGGAGAACAATGCGAAGGAGAGGAGAACCAGGCGAAGGAGAGGAGAACAAGGGAAGGGGAGGAGAACAAAGGGAAGAAGAGGAGAAGAAGGGGAATGAGAGGAGAACAAGAGGAAGGAGAGGAGAACAAGGCGAAGGAGAGGAGAACAAGGGAAAGGAGAGGACAACAAGGGGAATGAGAGGAGAACAAGAGGAAGGAGAGGAGAACAAGGGGAAGGAGAGGACAACAAGGGGAAGGAGAGGACAAAACGGGGAAGGAGAGGAGAACAAGGCGAAGGAGAGGAGAACAAAGGAAGGGGAGGAGAACAAGGGAAGGGGAGGAGAACACGGGGAATGAAAGGAGAACAAGAGGAAGGAGAGGAGAACAAGGGGAAGGAGAGGAGAACAAGGGGAAGGAGAGGAGAACAAGGGGAAGGAGAGGAGAACAGGGGGAAGGAGAGGAGAACAGGGGAAAGGAGAGGAGAACAAGGGGAAGGAGAGGAGAACAAGGGAAAGGAGAGGAGAACAAGGGGAAGGAGAGGAGAACAAGGGGAAGGAGAGGAGAACAAGGGGAAGGAGAGGAGAACAAGGGAAAGGAGAGGAGAACAAGGGAAAGGAGAGGAGAACAAGGGAAAGGAGAGGAGAACAAGGGAAAGGAGAGGAGAACAAGGGAAAGGAGAGGAGAACAAGGGAAAGGAGAGGAGAACAAGGGAAAGGAGAGGAGAACAAGGGAAAGGAGAGGAGAACAAGGGAAAGGAGAGGAGAACAAGGGAAAGGAGAGGAGAACAAGGGAAAGGAGAGGAGAACAAGGGGAAGACTAGGAGCACAAGGGGAAGACTAGGAGCACAAGGGGAAGACTAGGAGCACAAGGGGAAGACTAGGAGCACAAGGGGAAGACTAGGAGAAGAAAGGGAAGGGGAGGAGAACAAGGGAGAAAGCGAGGAGAACAAGGGGAAGACGAGAACAAGGGCAAGACTAGGAGTACAAGGGGAAGATTAGGAGTACACAAGAAAAGCAAGGAGAACAAGAGGAAGACTAGGAGAACAGGGGGAAGGAGAAGGGAAGAAGGGGAAAGAGAGGGAACAAGGGAGAGACGGGAAGAACGAGGGGAAAGCGAGGAGAACAAGGGGAAGGAGAGGAGAACAAGGGGAAGGAGAGGAGAACAAGGGGAAAACGAGAACAGGGAGAAGACGAGTAGAATAAGGGTAAGACGAGAAGTACGAAGGGGAAGACTACGACGAGAACAAATGAGGAGTCAGAAGCAAAGAGGGACAAGTGACATTTCTAAGAACATGAGTTAGGTGCATCCAGGACAAGCTAAAACATTTAAAATTTTAGTGGAAAAGGAATATATATTTTAACCACATCACACACCAAAATTGAAATAAAAATTTTCACTGAATTTACGAAATCTTAAGTACTTTCAACCACATTTTCTCACAAGTAACTCCTCAAATGAAATGTGGTATAAATTCGCGACGCTGCCAACTCGCTCAGGCTTAACCGGCAGCGGCCATTCATATTTGGTTTTATGCAGTATTCCTTCCTCTATCCAACGGTATATGCACTCTGTCTCGGTATTTTCATTTGTGAGTATTAGCAGCGAGAAAATGTGGCAATTTTATGTGACGGCCAATTCCCAAGATACCCTCATACCTAGTGAGGAGAGAGACGCAGTTCTACCTCAGAATAGGCTGGGGCGAAGTCTTGAGGACAGATGCTGATAAAGGATTTAAGGGCTTCATGCTTCGGCCTTTGGGGCTTATCAGCTACTCGTTTCATTCCATTATGTCCTACGGAATAATATTTTGGGGAAATTCTGCAGATAGTAAAAATATATACTTATTACAAAAAAGAGCGATTAGAATAATAGTTGCAGCAAAGGGTAGAGAATCATGTAGATTATTTAAAAAAAAATTAGAGATTCTAACCTTAACAAATCAATACATATACTCTATAATAAATTTCCTCTTATGTAATAAAGAAAATTTTCTAACTAACTTAGCCATACATAGTATAAATACCCGCAGAAGGAATGATTTTCATACGCCATCATCAAATTTATCATGCTATCAATGGGGAGTACGTTACATGGCGATAAAAATGTTCAATAGTCTTCCTGAAGACATTAAGAATCATAGCCAAAACCCTGCATTATTTAAGGTAAAACTAAAAAAATTTTAATATCTCACACGTTCTATTCTATAGATGAATTCTTGACATTTCACAGTACTGTGTAAATATTTTAATACTATTAAATGGTAAACATATTACATTGTATAAAATATTATTTTTATTAAAGTATTAATTCTGTACATATTTCATATTTTGCATTTTATATGTATTGCATTTATATTTAAACGTAAGAATTGGATATGTTCTTTATTCTATGCTATAAAGCAAATGTAAGAATATTATGGAACAAATAAATCTATCTATCTATCTATCTATCTATCTATCTATCTATCTATCTATCTATCTATCTATCTATCTATCTATCTATCTATCTATCTATCTATCTATCTATCTATCTATCTATCTATCTATCTATCTATCTATCTATCTATCTATCTATCTATCTATCTATCTATCTATCTATCTATCTATCTATTAACTAATCTAATCTACCTACCTACCTACCTACCTGCCTGCTACCTGGACCTGCCTGCCTGCCTGCCTGCCCTGCCTGCCTGCCTGCCTGCCTGCCTGCCTGCCTGCCTGCCTGCCTGCCTACCTACCTATCTATCTATCTAATCTGTATCTATCTAATCTGTATCTATCTAATCTGTATGTATCTAATCTGTATCTATCTAATCTGTATCTATCTAATCTGTATCTATCTAATCTGTATCTATCTAATCTGTATCTATCTAATCTGTATCTATCTAATCTGTATCTATCTAATCTGTATCTATCTAATCTGTATCTATCTAATCTGTATCTATCTAATCTGTATCTATCTAATCTGTATCTATCTAATCTGTATCTATCTATCTATCTATCTATCTATCTATCTATCTATCTATCTATCTATCTATCTATCTATCTATCTAATCTGTATCTATCTATCTATCTATCTATCTATCTATCTATCTATCTATCTATCTATCTCTATCTATCTATCTATCTATCTATCTATCTATCTATCTATCTATCTATCTAATCTGTATCTATCTATCTATCTATCTATCTATCTATCTAATCTATCTATCTATCTATCTATCTATCTATCTATCTATCTATCTATCTATCTATCTATCTATCTATCTATCTATCTATCTATCTATCTATCTATCTAATCTGTATCTATCTATCTATCTATCTAATCTGTATCTATCTATCTATCTATCTATCTATCTATCTATCTATCTATCTAATCTGTATCTATCTATCTATCTATCTATCTATCTATCTATCTATCTATCTATCTAATCTGTATCTATCTATCTATCTATCTAATCTGTATCTATCTATCTATCTAATCTGTATCTATCTATCTATCTATCTAATCTGTATCTATCTATCTATCTATCTATCTATCTATCTAATCTGTATCTATCTATCTATCTATCTATCTAATCTGTATCTATCTATCTATCTATCTAATCTGTATCTATCTATCTATCTATCTATCTAATCTGTATCTATCTATCTATCTATCTAATCTGTATCTATCTATCTATCTATCTAATCTGTATCTATCTATCTATCTATCTAATCTGTATCTATCTATCTATCTATCTAATCTGTATCTATCTATCTATCTATCTATCTATCTAATCTGTATCTATCTATCTATCTATCTAATCTGTATCTATCTATCTATCTATCTAATCTGTATCTATCTATCTATCTATCTAATCTGTATCTATCTATCTATCTATCTAATCTGTATCTATCTATCTATCTATCTAATCTGTATCTATCTATCTATCTATCTAATCTGTATCTATCTATCTATCTATCTAATCTGTATCTATCTATCTATCTAATCTGTATCTATCTATCTATCTAATCTGTATCTATCTATCTATCTAATCTGTATCTATCTATCTATCTAATCTGTATCTATCTGTATCTATCTATCTATCTATCTGTATCTATCTATCTATCTAGTGTCTATCTATCTATCTAGTGTCTATCTATCTATCTAGTGTCTATCTATCTATCTAGTGTCTATCTATCTATCTAGTGTCTATCTATCTATCTATCTATCTATCTATCTATCTATCTATCTATCTATCTATCTATCTATCTATCTATCTATCTATCTATCTATCTATCTATCTATCTATCTTGGGATGATACCTGGCTCTGTAAAGACCGATACAGGATGGCCCGTCTGTCGGCATTGGATTCACAAATGTCATCCATCTGATGGAACAGCAATTGCATGTACGGCGCACAGTAGACCAATATGAGCTTAAATGCATGGGTCTGTCCTGGGTTCGGTCCTCGAAAAATTAGCCAGCCATACTGATCCCATGTCACGGTTGTGTGATCTTTTGTCCGTTTTATGTCAGGCCAGGACTTTGAATAAACGCTAACAAGTTTACAAAACCCTTGAGTGAACAACTGCTTTCTCTCGTAAGAAAGGAGCATTCATTTAGACTAAGCCAAATGGGGAAAATATGAATTGTTTATATTGAGTGTAATGCGGTTTGACAACAAATATAAAATGTCATAAGACACAATCTGTAAGGCTTTTAGCGAGTTGTTTTTATACTTGACTGAACTCTTGTATTCAAGGAAAAAGTGTGCACTGCTCCGTTTGTTGTATTTGAAAGAAAACGGATACAAATGGATTTACATTAAAAATGTCTCGTGGAAGCCTGCATACAGATTTTTGTCTCTCTCTTCTTAAATCTGCATTCAATGAAGTCTATTGAAATCAAAGATGACAAGTAAAGCAGATATGACACTGAAGGAGACATTCTCACGGTTCGAATTGAGATGTATAGCGCGGACCGTTACGGAGCCCTTGGTTCGAGTCCGGTCTATGAATGCGTCATAATTTGAGTTAATTCGATCTTTACTGGGGTCCGGATGTTCTGGAGGGAGGCTGTGAGTGCTTGGAAACCAACTGGGATTTGTATGCTGCTTTTCTTTTATTCGTTCTGAGTTCGTATCCTGCTTAGAGCACAGATGTGCGGTTGCAAGGAACAGGATGTTATAGAAATAGGGGTCGGTATAGTGAATAAGGTGTTCAAAAATTAGCTTTACGTAACAGTAAGTCTTTATAATAAAATTACAAACTATTTTTCAAATTTGAAATATTTTAAAATTGAAGCTTTTAAAAAACAAATTTATAAAATTATTCTTGATAATATATTTTAATTAATTTATTTATTTATCTAATAATTGTAACATAAGATACAATATATACAGAAAAAACTTTAGCTCACCCCTGAAAGAGTAGAACTCGTGCTCAGGGGAGATTCCTGAATTGAAATCAATAAGTATATAATACAATTTGTTTTATATCTACTACACAGTAAGAATATATAAATTTAAATTTACAATTTTTAAATTTTTATAAAATCGTTACATAACTTTTTAAATCTAATACTAGAACTATTAGAATTGACAAGATTAGGATATTTATACATAAATTTGTTATATATTCTTGGGCCTAAATTACTACTATGATTAAATACTGTAGCAGTGTTGCATTTTGGTTCAAACAATCTTAAAGAATTCATATCTTTTGTTTCATAACTATGAGAATACAATTCAAAATTATTTCGATTTTTATGTATGAATTTTATTAATACAATATAATAAATTTGTCTTATGTTAAGAACATTAAAGTCTAAAAATAATTTTTGATAATAAATGTGTGTATTTTTTTACCTTATTTCTTTCGACTATATTCATGTTTTTATTGAATATCACTGCCTTCTGTCTGATTGTAAATTTATATTAAATGTGTTTTTTTGCTCTCTTTTTCTCTCTCTTTTTTTGCTCTTGTGTGTTATTTATTGGTTTGAATTAAGTTACTTATATTTAGTAAACTTTCGTTGTAAATTTTATGTTATATTATTGACTAAGACCACACCATACCGAGCCTGGCTCTTAAGGTAATGGCTAGACCATTTTTGTTTTGTAATTTTAATTTGCACTCGCTAGCTAGCTAGTTAAATAAATTACTTAAATTAGTCTCGATACGACATTTTCGTTCATCGAAGGTAATAGTAACATGCGTTACAAGAGCGGTATGTTGAAGTTTTCATGTTCGAGGAAAAGTTTGAAAAAGCGAAACGTAGTTGGGCTTTTTTAATTTCCGAGAATTGAAAGAAAACATACCGCTCGTGTATCGTACATTATTTTTGCGAAGATCGTTTATTACATACCTGAAAGAGGAATTTGTAATTAGTTGCAATGAAATCTCCATCTTGGTTTCTGTTCAATGACGGCAACTTTGGAAAACAAATATATCTATCTTCAACATTGTTCCTATAAAATGTTTTCTGTGTTTACTATACTCCAGCAGGCCGTGATATACGTCTGTCTTTTTTTTACCCCAGTCTATGATGAGTCTGGAATCTTGTTGATTTTTTCACGGCTTCCTTAATGTTACTTGCATTACAAATGCAGTAACTTTAGTGGAGTTGTAGAGTTTACTTAATTTTTGCAAATATTAAAAAAAAATAATTAACAGTGCAATTTAGGTGAAATTGCAGTGGTAAGTTTCAAATTTATAATTATTACTATATTGAACGTCTCTAAAAATAATATGTTAAAAGCCTAAAGTAGTAAAATCAGTATGTCACTTAAGCGGTAAGAAGAGGGAAATTGTTATGTGTGTTAGGTTGGGAATACTGAATGTGGAATTTTAGACTTTCCGCGGATTGGTTTTGTGCGGAAACCAAGCAAATACGCACGATCTCGCACAATAGTAATATACGTTACAAGAGCGGTATGTTGACTTTTTCATGTTCGAGGAAAAGATTGAAAAAGCGAAACGTAGTTGAGCTTTTTTAATTTCCGAGAACATGAAAACAAATATACCTCTCGTGTATCGTACATTATTTTGTGCGAAGATAGTTTATTACATACCTGAAAGACGAATTTCTAATTAGTTGCAATGAAATCTCCATGTTCGTTTCTGTTTAATGACGCCAACTTCGGAACACCAAAATATCTTTCTTCAACATTGTTGCTGTAAAATGTTTTCTGTGTTTACTATACTCCAGCAGGCCGTGATATACGTCTGTCTTTTTTTTCCCCAGTCTATAAATGTGAACTTAAAACAAACGGTAAGGTTATGTAATGATTTATTTTTCATTTTAATATTTTAACAATATTATTTATATAACATATTGCAGTAATAACATCGGCATCTGGAATGTTGTTGATTTTTTCACGGCTTCCTTAATGTTACTTGTATCAGGAATGCAATAAGTTTCGTGGAGTAGTAGACTTAACTTAATTTTTGCAAATATTTAAAAACAATAATTAACATTGCAATTTAGGTGAAATTGCAGTGGTAAGTTTCCAATTTATAATTATTACTATGTTAAACGTCTCTAAAAATAATATGTTAAAAGCTTAAAGCAGTAAAATGAATGTCGCGCTTAAGCGGCAAGAAGAGGGAAATTGTTATGTGTGTTACGTTGGGAATACTGAATGTGGTATTTCACACTTACCGCGTATTGGTTCTGTGCGGAAAACAAGCAAATACGCACGATATCGCACAAAAGTATATTACAGTACAAAGGAGTATTGATACATAGTAGACTAAGCCTTGGCACTTTGTTGTAAACAAAAGCGAAAGCTGTTACCATGGAAAAGAATATGTTATTTGAGTAATTAATATATGTTTCGTAGTAAAAAGTTTAGTCGATTTTATATTGCAAATTTTTAAATGAATTATATTAGATAAGAAACGCAATTTTCATAAAATTGAGCGTCAGTTGGTAATAAAGTACATTTTTTGAAAGGGTTGCTCAACAAGGAAATTTATACGGATGCGTTGGGATCATTGACCTTCTTACACCACCATAAACATATTGGGTTGCGAAATTTAAGAGAGGACGAGATGAACATTATTTTTGAAAACAAGATTGTGAAGAATCGATAAATTTGACTCTAACATATACAAGGTTGCTTAAAAGTCGCTTTCCCAATATTCATTCTTAGGTTTCATACCTATACCACAGCCTACTATTTACAGTCGCGAAGCTTGAGGTGATTTTTGCAAATCTCGTGATAAAGCGCTCCAAGCGGTTAGCAACTAGAAACAGTAGACTGTCCACGGTTGACTTTGGTCGTATTTCCATCGAGTGCTAGCTCGTTGCGTATTTCACATTGATGCTTGTGAAATGTTCGTTATTGGTTGTAATGAAAATGTTAATGGCTAAAATACAATAATTGGAATAATAATATTTTACTAGAGACGTAGAAAAATTAAGTTTGTTTTAATGACATATATTGATCAGGTTTTATTTTCAATTCTGGTGGGATTATTATTATTGCTTAGGTCTACTTTTTTTTTTTTCCAAAGGATATGTTTTTAATTATAGCTGTTAATTTTGTTGTTATTTTTATTTGTTACTTTACTAGAGACGTAGAAAAAGTCTGTTACAATAAAATTTATTGATCACGTTTTATTTCCAATTCTGGTGTGATTATTATTGCTTAACCTCATCCCACTTTGTTAACTACGTAAGCCTACACTACAATTACCGGTACACGTAAGTTACTCCATTGAGTTGAGCTGGTTGAGTGGAAGAGAAGGCTTTATGGCCTTAACTCTGCCATTAAAACTTATTATTATTATTATTATTATTATTATTATTATTATCATTATTATTATTATTTATTATTATTAATTCATATTTCCATTATTATTGTTGTAAAGAGAAATGCAAATTAATATTTATTGGTTTCGTAGTTAATTATCGCCATAACCTTGAATGAGTGAAGCGATTATAGTAAATTTCAGTTCATTTTGCACAAAAAAAAATATTAACCTATTTCTTGCAGGTATCTTCGAGTTTATGGTGGAATTCAATATACTTCATTAAAATAATAAATTAACTTTATGCATTTAATATTTCAATAATGGAAGGAAGGTGTTAATTTTTCCAAAAGAACACGACGAAAGTGTAACATATTTTGTCGTCTACTAGGAGAGAGATCTGCGATGATGAGGCGATAGTAGCGATCCTAATGGTGGGCAACAACCCATGTTTACATTTTTACTACATATTGAGCTTCGCGACTGTATATAGTAGACTGTGCTTATATACACATAAAGATGTGATAACTTGAACAAACGAATAGCTTTGTAAAAGGACCATTTTTTTAGGAACAGTTACCAGCGACCGATATCTTCAGATGTTAGAAGAGATGTTTATTCCTGAACTTGAAAACAGCCTTCGTTTTGTCGATACCGGTACGTAGTTGATATGGTAACAGGATGGAGCACCACCTCATTTTGGTGTAGGAGTGAGGGACTTCTTGAATCATCAATTCCATGAAAGAATTGGCCGTTGTGGCACAATAGAATGGCCACCCAGGTCATGCGACTTGACACCATGTGATATTTCGGTGTAGGGTATCCTGAAAAATGATGTTTTTGTGCTCTCAGAAACCACAGGATCTACATCAGTTGCGACAAATGATCGTGAAAATCGATGACAGTCGTCACTTATGTTCTGTCATTTGCCCTGAATTTATTAAAGTTTGAGATGGGCAGAGCATGTAGCCCATGTATTGTGGGTCCCTATCACCACGGCATGGCGCGTCCTCAGGTTGCGGATAGAGGAGACGGCCTCCAGATATGGCGGGTAGCTGCGAATATATTGAATAAGCAGTCGTGGACAGCCGATAAGGGGTGGTCCTCCAGCTTGGGGGTTGGGCGAAGGGCTAACAACTCATGACAGTAAAAAACAGCTTGTTACGAATCCCTACAATAAGCCTCGGAACAGGGAGAATAAGGTGCTTAGGAAAATATTTGGGGCTAAGCGGGATGAAGTTACAGGAGAATGGAGAAAGTTACAAAACGCAGAACTGCACGCATTCTATTCTTCACCTGACATAATTAGGAACATTAAATCCAGACATTTGAGATGGGCAGGGCATGTAGCACGTATGGACGAATCCAGAAATGCATATAGAGTGTTAGTTGGGAGACCGGAGGAAAAAAGACCTTTAGGGAGGCCGAGACGTAGATGGGAGGATAATATTAAAATGGATTTGAGGTAGGTGGGATATGATGATAAAGACTGGATTAATCTTGCACAGGATAGGTACCGATGGTGGGCTTATGTGAGGGCGGCAATGAACCTTCGGGTTCCTTAAAAGCCAGTAAGTAAGTAACACACTAAAAACATAGATTTAGGCACCTAAAAATACAATTTTATGCATCTAAAATGTAATTCCTATCCACAGGAACTATAGTAACTATAAAATTTCAATTAATTAGTGAGTATTAAGCATTACGGTATAATACAGTGACAAGAACAGTAAAAAAGATTGCGGTTAGAAACTTTATTTTTATTAAGTCTTTAATACGTAATTTTAATTAATTCATCTGCCTCATTGATCTAAGGCTGCTAATACATAAAAGTTCATATTACAATTAATTAATTAATTCACCAATATCCTCTGATTGAGATTCTGGCTGATATATACATCTATTATCAGGCAGTGCGTCTCACTTGACGATATGTGTTAGATGAAGAACAATTGTTTGTATGTATCTGAAGTCTGACTAGTGTAGTACTGTATATAGCTAGTCGGCGATGTATGCAATGGAGGGGGAAAGAAACTGGCCACCCTACCCATTATCTCCTGGCCTAGTTGCCTCATAAGTCGAAACTGATTGCAATTATTTACTTCTTATTTAGGATAGATTGAATAATCAATACTTTTTGAATGCAACCCAAATGTTATACTTAACTACTATTCTGTGATGCCCATTCTAGTAATCCTTGATTTCGGAGCCTTCTTGGTATCACTTGTGAGGTTCAGACCTCTCTTGGGACAGTTGACTAAACAACAATAATTCATCAGTGAATTTACAATTAACACATTATTCGTAATTGACATTCCAATACATAACAAGGTTTTTCTCTAATTTTCTGTTGTGAAACTATGCCTTTCTTAGACAACCATTTTATAAGCGAAAAAAATTCTTCCCAATCAACTGAAGCAATGTATGGATATTAAATCTAGAAATACAGGGACATCATTTTATTTTTACTTGCATTTTTATTGTACCTGCATTTCTGAATGTACTTCACTCCCACCCCTTCACTAATGTCCTTGCTCCCGTCAGACACACAAACTTACGGCCGCTGTTGCGTTCGAAGTCTTCAAGCAGTGAAGTAAACACTGCAGTGTATAATGTGTTTCAGAAATATGGTTGCGTTTTCTATAGAAGAAAGAACCTATATTAATAATATCGTACTAAAAAATTATATTCAAGAAACGATAAATTCAATTTCAGAGGATATGATTCAAAATGTTTGAATAATATGCGTAAAGAATTGAAGCCTGCATTTTAATGAACGGCAACCATTTTCAGCAACTTGTTTAAAAATTCATATTAGCTTATTTTGAATTGAGGTGGCTAGAAGCAAAGGAATGCTAGTGACATTTGTAATAACATGAGTTAAGTGCATCCAGTGTAAGCTAAAGTATCTAAAATTTTAGTGGCAAAGGGATATTTTAATCGCATCACACATTAAAATTTAAATAAAAATTTCACCGGTTTTACGAAAGCTTAAATATAATATATATAAAGTAACTTAAGTGCACTTACAGCCCTTTACTTATGACCCCCTCAATTTAAATGCACTCTCTATATTGTATGTTGACATCAATAATTAATATGCTAAATAAAGTAGACATTACATAACGAACATAGCCGCCTGAAAAGTTGAGTTTTTAGAAAAAAAAAATGTTACTACTCTACTGTATTTTGATAAATTCCGTAAAAGTGATAATCAAACTGAAAATCGTAATATCGTATTTCCCTACAACATAAATGGATACACTACTTTTCTCTCCTCCTATACCTAGTAAAATGATTTGTTTACATATTGCACTAGTAACATCAAACTCCTGTAATGGAAGGGGGCAACAGTGTTTCCGAGTATAGTCAGGTTAATGTTAAAAATGTTGGTAAAAATAAAGTGATGTCCCTGTATTTGTCATGCTGATTTCTTTAGGGAGAACTAATCCTCTCCATTCATCACATTCTCGCTGTCTGCTCAAATGCTCAACAAAGCCAGACATCTTCCAGGAATTTCTTCATTCTTACAACAAAATTATTACAGGATATTTGAAACATACCCATCCCCATGATATTCAAAACTTTATTTTAGATTATATTAATTTTTCCTACAGAATTTATCTGTAATATGACACTTAATATTTAAGGAGAAAAATTCGCTCCGGCGCCGGGGATCGAACCCGGTCCCTGGTTCTACGTACCAAGCGCTCTGACCACTGAGCTACGCCGAATTCAATCCACGGCACCGGATCGAATTCTCCTCCTTCAATGTTTCCCTTTGTGGCCTGACTCCAAGTTAGGCATATATATGTTGACGTATATCCAATGTCAACTGCCATTATCCTACTAGGAGCGCACTCAGCTGAGTGACTTGTTTGCCGGGAATCCGCAGTTATTATGCACTGCTAGTTATGAGAATATTATAGATTATATTAATTTGTCGTACGGAAAATACTGAGTGTAAATTCAAAACTTTCTTTTTTACTGCTACACGAAAATTTAAAAATATATACGTAACAAATATAAGTAGACGATTTTAGGCTCTAAAACCTTAAAAATAGGTCTCAATGGGCAAAATAGTCATTTTTAGGAACCATAAAACCGCTTCCAAACGTTCATATTTTCTATAAAATATTTTATATAAAATATGAAGATATTTAACTAATTTTAGCTTATCCCTACAGAAAAAAATAGGCATTTAACCTAAAATCAGAGGTCTAGTTATCATTCAGATGTAAAAGGAAGGTGAAGATGACTTGGATAGGAGAGGCTATGTTATCATTTATTTGTTTATTTTACTTGGTTATTTAACGACGCTATATCAACTACGAGGTTATTTGGCGTCGATGGAATTGATGATAGATATTTGGCGAGATGAGACCGAGGATTCGCCATAGATTACCTGACATTTGCCTTATAGTTGGAGAAAACCTCGGAAAATACACAACCAGGTAATCAGCCCAAGCGGAAATCGAACCCGCGCCCGAGCGCAACTTCGGATCGGCAGGCAAGCGTCTTAGCCGCCTAAGCTACGCCGGTGACGCTTACGATGTAAACAATGTGATAGTTTAGCTGGGCTCAAGGTGTGCGAATATCTCTTTTCCTATGTCTCAGGATGAACGAGGTTATGGATTGTTTCTTTTCTTTTTAGTTGGTTATTTAAATACGCTGTATCAACTACTAGTATCACCACGGCATTGCGCGTCCTCAGGTTGCGGATAGAGGAGACGGCCTCCAGATATGAAGGGTAGCTGCGAATATATTGAATAAGCAGTCGTGGACAGCCGATATGGGTGGTCCTCCAGCTTGGGGTTGGGCGAAGGGCTAACAACCCATACAACCCATCACCGTAAAAAAAATAGATTGTTACGAATCCCTAAAATAAGCCTCGGAATGGGACTGATTCTTTGGCACGATACAGTTTAATAAAAAAAAAGAATATGTTAGGAGAAAATCCACAAACGATTAGAGAAAACACGGAAAGTTTTCTTTAAGCAAGTGCAGCGATAGGTTTGAAATTAAATCCCGAAAAGACAAAGTATATGATTATATCTCTTGACCAGAATATTGTACGAAATGGAAATATAAAAATTGGAAATTTATCCTTCGAAGAGGTGGAAAAATTCAAATACCTTGGAGCAGCAGTAACAAATATAAATGACACTCGGGAGGAAATTAAACGCAGAATAAATATGGGAAATGCCTGTTATTATTTGGTTGAGAAGCTTTTGTCATCTAGTCTGCTGTCAAAAAATCTGAAAGTCAGAATTTATAAAACAGTTATATTACCGGTTGTTCTGTATGGTTGTGAAACTTGGACTCTCACTCTGAGAGAGGAACAGAGATTTGGGAATAAGGTTCTTAGGAACATATTTGGGACTAAGAGGGATGAAGTTACAGGAGAATGGAGAAAATTACACAACGCGGAACTTAACGCATTGTATTCTTCATCTGACATAATTAGGAACATTAAATCCAGACGTTTGAGATGGGCAGGGCATGTAGCACGTACGTGCGAATCCAGAAATGTATATAGAGTGTTAGTTGGGAGGCCGAAGGGAAAAAGACCTTTGGGAAGGCCGAGACGTAGATAGGAGGATAATATTAAAATGGATTTGAGGGAGATGGTATATGATGATAGAGACTGGATTAATCTTAGACAGGATAGGCACCGATGGCGGGCTTATGTGAGGGCGGCATGAACCTTCCGGTTCCTTAAAAGCCATTTGTAAGTAAGTATCAACTACTAGTATGTTATTAGCATCGATGGAATTTGGTGATAGCGAGATGGTATTTGGCGAGATGAGGCCGAAGATTCGCCGTAGATTACCTAACATTCGGCTTACGGTTGGAGAAAACCTCGGAAAAACCAAGCAGGTAATCAGCCCGAGCGGGAATTGAACCCACGCCCGAGTGCAACTCCAGAACGGTTGGCAAGCGCCTTAGCCGACTGAAATACGCCGGTGACTTTGAATGGATTCTAGGATATTGTCTAGCATAATTGAAACCCTGAATTTTAGGCATAGACTATTGGTATTTGTCTCCTGGTGGCCTATACTTTATTCTTTTACTGTGTTTGTATTCCACTTATTATTTATATGTACCTAAATCGCTTTTCCCAAACAGTTCCTTACGTATAATTACATTCAATTTACATTTGACTACATATTCTTTTACAGATTTGTTCAAAATGGAAACCCTGTTTCTCGATACACAATTCACAACGTTTAGATACTGAGGGCAGAGCATAAATCACTCTAAATGCCACCCCAAACAGTCACACCGGAGTGTTTAATTCTTTTGAGATAATCTCATGTGGATTTTCACTGAGCCAGTAGACACAATTGTGCCGGGTTACTTTGCCGTTTAGCTTAAAAATGTGGCTTTATCAGTCCATAGAATTGTTTTCAAAAGTCAGGATCGGCTTCATGTCGAATGCAAGAAAGTAACAATCATTACGTTCCAGAAGCAACTCAACACAATAAACACAAAATAACAATAACAAGACATGATATCGGAAAAACAGTTGACGCACGAACATGGTTGTCAACCCACTACTTACAGACGTGGACAAATTATAGCCTAAAACGTTTTCTTGGAAACATAATATAATTCGTCATATCAACTATCCGTATAATTTACAGAGTCTCTATTGTTGTAAATATGATTGTTTACATCTTCTGGTATATTTTTCCAGTGGTTATGTATAGTTTGTCTGGCTGTGTTGGTATTACTGGTGTTTTAATTATATACTGCAGAAGATATTCAACAGTCTGTTCTCCCATGGCCTGCAAGAAGACCGGACATGAACGAAATTGAAAATCTGTGATCTATACTGAAGAAGAAAGTGAACAAAAGGAGGCTTAGAACAAAACATGGGCACATTTTAACACTGTCTGATATCTGGCTAAATGATGCTGATATTCAAAGAAAGTGTCAAACTTTAGTTTCCAGCATCCCTGACAAAATCAACGTTTTAATAAAGAATAAGGGAATGTTCACAAAATATTAGTAACCTCAAGACTCAATTTTCTGTTGATTATTTATGTGCAGAATACATTTTTGTTCATTATTTCTGCTGATAAATACAGCTTTGTTGCACATATAATCAATTTTGTCTAATATTTTGTCCATCTCTGTACGTAGTATGGAATAAGCTATATAGTAATAGTTATTAATGTATAATGTAGTTACAAAAGTACTTAAAATTGAAAACGCTACCATTGTGTGTGTATCAAATGTAGAGTTTGAGAAGCTACCATCTCAAAAACAGGCATAGTTATCGGATTAATTATTTTTACACAGCTACTGACACATTCTTTTTAATCTTGCGTTCAAGATTGTTTGTGTTTCTAAGTACAAAATAAATGTGCTATTAATAAGACATTTATTGTTTTATTTTGTAAACCATGTCGGACCCCCCTCTGCTCTTCACACGACCCTCAGAGGGTCGCGACCCACATTTTGGGAACCACTGCTATAGGCTATATTTGTACACAGCGCGTTACCACTCCTACTTCAGCAATGACCTGCAAACAGTAACATTTAATAGTGGTATAAAATTCAGCACTGAAATACTGACGTGTTTCTAACTGACAACACCAAGGGATCTTGCAGAAGAGATACTGTACCAAACTGGCTTTAGAGCCTCGACAGTTTAATCAAGAAGTTCCGGGCAAACTTGTCACTTCTACTTTCCTGTACAAGCTTCCATCTGTGTAGAGAAGTCTGCCAAGCTCATAAATTTACAATTACCCGGCTTGGCCAGATGCAGAGTTCTGGATCTCCCAGACTTCAATTTTCACTGCCATGTTAACCGTGTTGTTACAATCCTGGCTCATACGTCTTCAGTTGAATATTTTCCTCCGTATATGACCTATACATTCGTCTGTAAAGTTAATTTGTTTTATTTATAGACAAAAAATAGTTTCATTTGGTTTAGAAATTTTGATGCAGTATAATTACGTAGGATTTGAACAAGAAATATAGATTTCAAAAAGGCATATGACTCGGTTAAGAGGGAAGTATTATATGATATTCTTATTGAATTTGGTATTCCCAAGAAACTAGTTCGATTAATTAAAATGTGTCTCAGTGAAACATACAGCAGAGTTATAGGTCAGTTTCTATCTGATGCTTTTCCAATTCACTGCGGGCTAAAGCAGGAGATGCACTATTTTACTTTTTAACTTCGCTCTAGAATATGCCATTAGGAAAGTTCAGGATAACAGGCATTTGGAATTGAACGGGTTACATCAGCTTCTTGTCTATGATGACGTGAATATATTAGGAGAAAATTTAGGAAAACACAGAAATTTTATTTGAAGCAAGTAGAGCGATCGGTTTGGAAGTAAATCCCGAAAAGACAAAGTATAATTATGTCTCGTGACCAGAATATTGTACGAAATGGAAATATAAAAATTGGAGATTTATCCTTCGAAGAGGTGGAAAAATTCAAATCTTGGAGCAACAGTAACAAATATAAATGACACTCGGGAGGAAATTAAACGCAGAATAAATATGGAAATGCCTGTTATTTTCGGTTGAGAAGCTCTTATCATCCAGTCTGCTGTCCAAAAATCTGACAAAACAGTTATATTACCAGTTCTTCTGTATGGTTGTGAAACTTGGACTCTCACTCTGAGAGAGGAACATAGGTTCAGGTGTTTGAGAATAAGGTGCTTAGGAAAATATTTGGGGCTAAGCGGGATGAAGTTACAGGAGAATGGAGAAAGTTACACAACACAGAATTGCACGCATTGTATTCTTCACCTGACATAATTAGGAATATTAAATCCAGACGTTTGAGATGGGCAGGGCATGTAGCACGTATGGGCGAATCCAGAAATGCATATAGAGTGTTAGTGGGAGACCGGAGGGAAAAGACCTTTAGGGAGGCCGAGACGTAGATGGGAAGATAATATTAAAATGGATTTGAGGGAGGTGGGGTATGATGATAGAGACTGGATTAATCTTGCACAGGATAGGGACCGCTGGCGGGATTAAAAGCCATTTGTAAGTAAGTAAGTAAGTTGAACAAGAAATACATTTAGCAATAAATCTCAATTTGTAGAATGATGAGAGGATTAAATTGAAACATAATTATTATTTAAATGAGCTTGTCTTCCGAGTCTTAACTTATTCATAATTTATTTTTTCTCTCTTATAATACAAGGTGGGTCAAAAGTCGCTTTCCCCAATATTCGTTCTTGGGTTTCATATTTGTACTCATATACGGATATCATAACTTGAATAAACGGGTAGCTGGTGTAGTTTTCAGAAATGTGTCTGCGATTCATGGGGGAATGTGACTACGTTAGCAATTTTTCGGTATAATAAATTGTATTGTATGTGTTTAAAATTATATGGTCGTGTCTCAATTACTTTAGCACATTTTAGCTGTAAAATGGCCTATAGGTTCTGTGAGTCTTTTCGGAAACTTTATTGTGTGGTTTCCTGGACGAGTTTTGATTTCAAGAAGTTTGTTCATTTCTGGAATACGTTTCTGACATCCGCTGAACAAACTCCAGCAACGTGTCTGTGATTTTTCGACAAAATTTTATGTATGTACACATATTTGTCATCAAAATTATATACAATTTGTATACCATTCCTTAATGGTGGTCCTGTTACATTCCTGTTTTCCAGGAACCCAGGAAATAGGCTCCATAAAGGACGGTAAATCCTCGTGAATCACCCTGTACATGCATACATATAACACAGGTATATGTAAGGCCTATATTTCCTTTCAAGATTTTTCATTATATAAAAGAAGAATAAAATTGGTCCAAGAATAGTGGTCTGAATTTATTCTTTTCAGTCTTAAACTTATTTCTCTTATCGCTCTCTACTTACTTACTTACTTACTTACTGGCTTTTAAGGAACCCGGAGGTTCATTGCCGCCCTCACATAAGCCCGCCATTGGTCCCTATCCTGAGCAAGATTAATCCAGTCTCTATCATCATATCCCACCTCCCTCAAATCCATTTTAATATTATCTTCCCATCTACGTCTCGGCCTCCCTAAAGGTCTTTTTCCCTCCGGCCTCCCAACTAACACTCTATATGCATTTCTGGATTCGCCCATACGTGCTACATGCCCTGCCCATCTCAAACGTCTGGATTTAATGTTCCTAATTATGTCAGGTGAAGAATACAATGCGTGCAGTTTTGTGTTGTGTGACTTTCTCTATTCTCCTGTAACTTCATCCCTCTTAGCCACAAATATTTTCCTAAGAACCTTATTCTCAAACACCCATAGTCTCTGTTCACTTTCTCAAAGTGAGAGTCCAAGTTTCACAACCATAAAGAACAACCGGTAATATAACTGTTTTATAAATTCTAACTTTCAGATTTTTTGACAGCAGACTGGATGATAAAAGTTTCTCAACCGAATAATAACACGCATTTCCCATATTTATTCTGTGTTTAATTTCCTTCCGAGTATCGTTTATATTTGTTACTGTTGCTCCCAGGTATTTGAACTTCTCCACCTCTTCAAAAGATAAATTTCCAATTTTTATATTTCCATTTCGTACAATATTCTGGTCACGAGACATAATCATATACTTTGTCTTTTCGGGATTTACTTCCAAACCTATTGCTTTATTTGCTTCCAGTAAAATTCCCGTGTTTTCCCTAATCGTTTGTGGATTTTCTCCTAACATATTCACGTCATCCGCATAGATAAGCAGCTGATGTAACCCGTTCAATTCCAAACCCTCTCTGTTATCCTGGACTTTCCTAATGGCATACTCTAGAGCAAAGTTAAAAAGTAAAGGTGATAGTGCATCTCCTTGCTTTAGCCCACAGTGAATTGGAAACGCATCTGACAGAAACTAACCTATACGAACTCTGCTGTACGTTTCACTGAGACACATTTTAATTAATCGAACTAGTTTCTTGGGAATACCAAATTCAATAAAATATCATATAAAACTTCTCTCTTAACCGAGTCATATGCCTTTTTGAAATCCATGAATAACTGATGCACTGTACCCTTAAACTTCCATTTTTTCTCCATTATCTGTCAAATACAAAATATCTGGTCAATAGTTGAACTATTACGCCTAAAACCACATTGATGATCCCCAGTAATTTCATCTTACATATGGAGTTAATCTTCTCGCTCTCTATTATGGTTTCTAATTTTGTAATGTGAAATTCAGGAATAGAAGTTTAGTCCTTTTCACATAGGCATATGAACATTAATTTAATTTCCAACAATTCCATCACAGGACAATAAATGAAGCACGGGGGCAATGGATTGTGTACTAAATACTTCGCTTAGATTATGTCGGGGCTGTATCCTCGCAATAGCCTACTACCACTAAGTATGAGGACATTATGAGCATTTCATGGCCTAAAATGTTTCGATTAATAATTGCCATTTTATTTCCCAGCTCTGATTGTTATTGCTTTTTCTGATTTTCATCAACTTTATTAAACGAGAAAATAAAGTTTGAAATGAAGACAAAATTCACGCCTTCTTTAAGTAGCGTCTTTATGTAGGCTACCGAGAAGTGGACTCTCTTGCTGGTCGAGATGTTTGGGATCCTACCTCTCCTTGTCATTATCACCCCTAAGAATGAGATGCTGGGAGAGGTGACCATCTAGCAACAGCGAGTATAAAAAGTTGATAAATGAAGCTTAAGGATCCCTTTCACACATTTTTCTTTATATTGATTCCGAAGCAGATTTTCTTTCAAACTCGCGTGACCTGCACAAAGGAAGGCGCAAATGTCTCTCTTGTTTGAAATGAGGTCTCCGATCTAGATGATATTTTTACGGGAACTAGAAACTTGGAAAAATTATTTCTGTTCAGTTACGACCTGTAGTAAACTCGTTTCTTGACTACAATATCATCTTTGGGTGATATCCTAGATCATATATGTAACATAACTCTTCGCTACGTTAAAATCGGCAGCACTTTGAAGAGAACAACCGCCAGGATCGGCACCCGTCCGCTGTAAACGAACACGAGATGGCAGCACAGTCACTAATGCAATTCAAATGGGTATTATGACGTGACTCCTTATGTAATAACTAGATGGCAGCGTAATAAACCTGACAAAAGTTGTTAACCTCAAAGCCTATAACCCCGACATATCTGTTACATATATGATCTAGGGTGATATCTACTGATAGAAATGATCAGGATTCTATACCCATCAGAATTTGAGGTCTGTGTTAGACATTGTTGCTATGGTGTAATCTTCAGAGTATTTTGTTTTTCCGTCCCTTCTATTGAACAACTGTTTTCAGAACATGGGAGGAGTAATAGTAGAGGGAAGAAGAATAAAGTGCATAAGATTTGCTGATGATATGGCGTTGTTAGCAGAAGAGGAGATGATACTAAGGGAATATGCTACTGGAGCTATATTTGTTTTTTTTTTTTTAAGATGGGACATGACAGGATCGTTGCGATAGGAAAAACAACTGAATGTCACATAGCGTGGTAGGTCTGTTGCTATGGTAACAACGGTTCAGTTGCCAAACTTACCGATCCCACGTGGCGAGTACTTAATAGCTCTCTTGACGACATTTATTGTGCACACAATGTTAGCATTGGTACGTTTCGTGTTTGATTCTCTGTCGATTTTTGTATTGTTTTCTTACCTTCGCGTCAATTATCGATTAATGTTTTAATGTCAGCCATATAAACGTCATTTGCTAGCTTCCATCAGCTGGCAGCATGGTAGTCCATATTGGCAACATAGCACTGTAGTTCCAAGCTCGGCCGCGTAACTACCATGTCCCATCTTTAAAAAAAACAAGTCTTGTTCGCGGGAAAAACGATGAATGTCACAGTTTTCTTAAGGTTGATGTTATTATCTAATTCAATGGATCACAACGAAATTTAATGTTGTTCTTATGAAAAATGGTAAAAAGGAGAATTATCACCACGAATACAATAATCTTTTCCTTTATTTTCTATAGAAACAGCACCACATCTTGCACTTATAGACTCAATTAGACCATTTTCTAATCCTTAACAGAAATGTGATATTCATCGTTTTCTCGCGAACTCTTTGTAGCTATAAATGACAGCTGTGAGCAGTGTGGGATGAAGATAAATGTCACCAAGACGAAGACCATGGTTATCGGAAGAAAATAAAGAAGGCAAACTTGCGAATTCTAAATGAAGCAGGAGAGCAAGTGGACAGCTTCAAATACTTGGGGTGTACTATAAGCAGTAACATGAGCTGCTGCCAGGTAGTCAAAAGAAGAATAGCAATGGCAGAGGAAGCTTTTAATAGAAAAAGGAGTATCTTCTGCGGACCTCTGGAGAAAGAATTAAGGAAGAGACTAGTGAAGTGCTTTGTATGGAGTGTAGCATTATATGGGGCAGAAACATGGACATTACGACAAAATGAATAGAAGGTAAAAGGTAAAGGTATCCCCGTAACATGCCATGAAGGCACTTGGGGGGGGGGCATGGAGGTAGAGCCCTATGCTTTCCATGATCTCGGCACTAGAATGAGGTGGTGTGGTCGGCACCACGCTCTGACCGCCTTTTACCCCCGGGAAAGACCCGGTACTCAATTTTATAGGAGGCTGAGTGAACCTCGGGGCCGTTCTGAAAGTTTGGCAACGAGAAAAATTTCTGTCACCACCTGGGATCGAACCCCGGACCTTCCAGTCCGTAGCCAGCTGCTCTACCAAATAGAAGCATTTGAAATGTGGATATGGAGAAGGATGGAGCGTGTGAAGTGGACAGACAGAATAAGAAACGAAGTTGTGTTGGAAAGAGTGGGTGAAGAAAGAATGATGCTGAAACTAACCAGGAAGAGGAAAAGGAATTAGCTGGGTCACTGAATGAGAAGAAACTGCCTTCTGAAGGATGCACTGGAAGGAATGGTGAACAGAAGAAGAGTTCAGGGTAGAAGAAGATATCAGATGATAGACGACATTAGGATATATGGATCATATGAGGAGGCAAAGAGGAGGCAGAAAATAGGAAAGACTGAAGAACGCTGGGTTTACAGTGAAAGACCTGCCCTTGGGCAGAATCCTATGAATGAAATGAATATTGAACAACTACTCTATTACAGTGCCACCATCTTGTACATTTCATTTTTTTTTCGCCTTAGAAAGCTGTCTCTCGTGGCTTCTTCTGCCCTCTCGTAAATTTGGGTGTCATCTGTTTTTATAGGAATCTCTGATTTCATTCAGTTCTTCTCTTGTTAGTCGATTTATCTCAATATTTATTTCTCTGTCTAGTTTTATATGAGGGCCTATCCTGCAATGGATCTAAGAAACGTTGTTAGATAGATTTTGTTCTTGTACAAACTACTATGTTCTTAATAGGGAAGTGAAGGTATTAACTCTATGCTGGTTATAAAGCCATCTAAAATTTTGTAATTTGTTACGTGAAAATCAGTGTTGGCAGCCCTAGTCAGAAGTGTGGTCAAATACCTTACTATAATAATACCGGACAGCTGTATACTATCAGCATTGGCGTGAGTGTGAAAAATCGCGGACCTGACATCTAGCGCAGAGGGATGGAATTACGTCCACATATACAAATATTAACATAGCGAGATTCGGACTATTGTTAATGTGGAATTATATATGAAACACTTAAGAAATGTTGAATAATATTTAATGTAAAATTATCTTATATCAAAGCTGCATATTAAGAGAAACATTGCATACTTCATATTACTTTGCGTAATTAATTGTTACATATTTTTTTCTTTGGTTTACCGAGACAAAATCAATCTGATATTAGGAATGAATTTACAGTAATGTTTTATATACGCATTGCTGACAACTGCGAAGATAAAATTGATAGTAATCTGATGCCTGTAATAATTAGCATGTGGACAACAATAAAACTTAATTTGATGAAACCTTAAAATCCAATACATTTTAACTTCTATTTATTTATTAGATCTAAATTAAAAAACTAATTTTTATTTTTCTATCAACACAAAGACGAAGGAATTAGGCCTACTAAAGAATGTTGTTGACTTACGTTTTATGAACTGTCGGAAATCGAAAGTACGATTTGGAGCAATTTTTAATGCTGCAATTATCACAATTATAAACAGCACATATACAACTTGACATTTTAACACAGCACTAATTCATAAAACTATTAACAAATTAACTAGCCCAGCAACAATATACATTGCAGTTGATTACAGCTTGTTTCGCGAGTATCTCCATCCCGGCAGGTAGGTAGCAGCACCATCGTCGTTCGCACGTAAAACTGCTAGCTATCCGGTATTATTATAGTAAGGTATTTGGTGTGGTGTTTAGAGGGATCTTTCTTAGACATCTGGAACCAACAATGAAACGGATTTCTGTCTCTAGTGTGAGTTTAACAGCCTTTAAGTGAAGAAGTGCGAGCTTGGTGTTAATGTCATAACAAATACACGGCGTGAAACAAAATTATTTTTTTGAATGCAATCTTTGTGAAAGCTTAAAATCTTATACATTTGTGTATGCCAGAAAATATCCATACTCTTTCTCTGTATTTAATGATGGGGTTAGAAATTTGAGGTTGACATTGTTGCGGAAGCAGCAATTGAAAATGTGAATTATAAAAATCTTTTGTTAAACCACTAAATTGTCGAGTTGAAATAGTTTTATACTTCCTAACACAAGGAAATGTATACATTTTTAAATCTGAAAGTTTTCTTTACTTTGTCGCATAGCAGAATGGCTGTTTGAATGCTATTAAGCAGTGTTATTAAAGTACTGGGAACAGAGTTTGTGCTGCAAAATGTTTTAGTGCACTAATAAAAAAGGGACGAATACTTTTTATTGCTCCTACAGAACTAATATGGCTCCATGTCTGCATGATCTATTGATCTAAGCCTCGGGTGCTGTACCGACCTCTGGCTGGAATGTGGACAGACTGTATGAGAAAATTCAACAAAAGTTAATGTGTTTTACTCTATTATAAGACCACGATGAAAAATGAACTCCTAAAAGCAGAGATTGTATTCGTATCTTAACAATTTTATTAATAAATGTGGTCTTCCGCTTATAATTTGTATACTAGTAAGAAACTTATTAGTCTGTTAAATCCTCTCATTTTCTTGTCTGTTATTCTGCGTAAAACACTTTTTTTCAATAAACTGCAATAAAAGTATTTTTTTTCCAAATTTCACGTAGACCCTATATTACGAAATATTTCTATTAAAGACCAGTAAATTGAAAACATTTAATTACGTCATTTACATCAGCCTTCGTAACTTTGGTTTATTCTGCTATTTCCGCGTAGTTTTAAAAATAGGATTCAGTAATAGTAGGTTACGTCAACTTTAATTTATGACGAAATCTGACTTTTCTCATAAATGTTGACCTTCATTCTTATAATTTCATAACGTCTTTTATTTTTAACTGAAAATTAAGTAAGTCAGTCAAATTTAAATCGATAGAACTTGAATTTTATTTAGAAAACCTCGTAATAAATCTTTATCTTTTGTTTTACTATCACGTATTTAATCATTTCACGTGTTTAAATACATTCTTACTTGAAAATTCGTTTAAACAAGAAAAGAAAACTAACAATGACCGAGATTAATTAATGTTGTATAAACTTTCTCTCCTTGCTTTCTTCAATCTTCGTTCATTCTTCTCGTCGTTCTTCATCTCATGCTTCTCACCGTTTTTCAACTCATTTTCTCATAATTCTCTCTCACTATTCTCATCGTTCTCAATCTGATTTTTCTCATAGTTTTCTATCTCCTTCTTCTCATCGTTCTCCATCTCATTCTTTTCATTGTTCTCCATCTCATTCTTCTCATAGTTATCTATCTCATTCTTCTCATAGTTATCCATCTCATTCTTGTCATAGTTCATCTCATTCTTCTCATAGCTCATCTCATTTTCTCATAGTTCATCTCATTCTTCTCGTAATTCTCTATCTCATTCTTCTCATCGTTATCTATCTCATTCTTCTCGTAGTTCTTCATCTCATTCTTCTCGTAGTTCTTCATCTCATTCTTCTCGTAGTTCTTCATCTCATTCTTCTCATAGTTCTCCATCTCATTCTTCTCATAATTCTCCATCTCATTCTCCTCAGAATTCTCCATCTCATTTTTCTCATAATTCTCCATCTCATTCTTCTCATAGTTCTCCATCCCATTCTTCTCATAGTTCTCCATCTCGTTCTTCTCGTAGTTCTCTATCCCATTCTTCTCATCGTTCTCCATCTCATTCTTCTCATAGTTCTCCATCTCGTTCTTCTCGTAGTTCTCTATCTCATTCTTCTCATCGTTCTCCATCTCATTCTTCTCATAGTTCTCTATCTCGTTCTTCTCGTAGTTCTCCAGCTCATTCTTCTCATAGTTCTCTATCTCGTTCTATTCGTAGTTCTCCATCTCATTCTTCTCGCAGTTCTCCATCTCATTCTTCTCGCAGTTCTCCATCTCATTCTTCTCGCAGTTCTCCATCTCATTCTTCTCATCGTTGTCCATCTCATTCTTCTCGTCGTTGTCCATCTCATTCTTCTCGTCGTTGCCCATCTCATTCTTCTCGTCGTTGTCCATCTCATTCTTCTCGTCGTTCTCCATCTCATTCTTCTCATTCTCCATCTCATTCTTCTCGTCTTTTTCGACACTGTTATTATTATTATTATTATTATTATTATTATTATTATTATTATTATTATTATTATTATTATTATTATTATTATTAGGCAGTACATCTCACTTGACGATATGTGTGAGAGGAAGAACTTGTATACATCTGAAGATTGATTAGTGTAATACCTAATTTGTTATTGGTGAAAGATGTATACAATGGAGGGGGAAAGGAACTGGCCACTCTACCCTATTATCTCCTGACTTAGTTGTCTCATGAGTGATGCCTTATTGAGTTCACTTATGAGGTTCCAACCAGTCTTCGGACTGTACTAAACAATGAATAATTTCAAGGGAAAAATTGTTCCGGGGTCGAATATCGAACCCAGGACCTTATGCTGGATAAAGGAAAAAATTGAGCTGGTGTCAGGTACAGCTCCTTAGTAGCTCAGTCGGTAGAGCCCTGGAACAATTTTTCCTTTGGAATTATTCAAGTCAGCTCCACTGGGAGCTATACCTGAAAGCCAGATTTGTGCACTAAACATTATTATTATTTTTATTTATAGCCTACATAAAGTGTATAAATCCACACCTGTGGAATAACTGTTAGCATGTCTGCTCGCGAAACCAGGTGGCCGGGGGTCGATTCCCGGTCGGGGCAAGTTACCTGGTTGAGGTTTTTGCTCAATCCAATATTAGAAAATGCTGGGTAACTCTCGTTGCTGGACCCCGGACTCATTACACCGGCATTATCACCTTCCTCTCATTCAGACGCTAAATAACCTAAGTTGTTGTTGTAAATGTCCACCTTGAAAGAAGCCACGTATTTCAAATATCTGGGTATAATTATTGATCAGAATTTAAAATGGCCTCATCACATTACTTATCTTTGTAAGAGGCTTCGTAAAACAATTTATAAATTCGTTAATCTTCGATGCTACTTACCTATTAAAGTTCTACGAAATGTTTATTTGGCCATTATTCAGTCTATCATTCAATATGGTATAATTGTTTGGGGTGGAAATACAAAAATTAATCTTAGTCCGTTAAATTTACTACAAAAACGAATAATTAAAATTTGTTTGAAGAAACGTTTCGATTATCCAACTAAATTAATTTATTCTGAATTTAATGTATTTAATATTGAACAAATTTATAAGTATACGCTGTTTATCATAAAAATCGTAATAAGTTTGTATTACAGACACACAATTATGACATAAGACGAAATATTAATTCAACATTAGTAGAACCTAAATGTCTCACATCTGCTGGTCTAAAGCATAGCATAAATTTTGGCCCTCGGTTGTACAATGCTTTAACTAAATTACACCCAGAACTTCTAACATGTAACCCACTAACATATAACAAGAAAATTAGAAACGTGTTAATATCTTCAATTTGATTAAATAAATTTATAGCATATGTGTATGAATTAATCAACCTATATTATATTTGTATTCTATAATTTTGAAATATATATTAGTCCTACTTTTCACGTGCGATATTATTCTTCTCTAGTGTTAATATTATATTATATAATTCCATTGCCGCTGTAATTATATTTTAGTTCCTATTTTATTTTACTTATTTATTTTTATTACTATTTTTTTATTTTAATATTATATCTGAACTGCGACCGAGCACGAGCGCTGCTCATTCGGTCTCAAATTTTGTTAATACTACTGTATCTTCTTTTTATATTGCTTGTATTATTTTATTTCTATTTATCTTGTTTGTTTTGTAATTATATATTTTTTATTCTGTATATTTAAATTAAAAAAATAAAATAAAATAAATAAATAATTTGTAAATAATAATTTGTACGTAGTGTATATGAATGAATGTTGATAAAGCGTCGTAAAATAACCTATTAAAGTGTATAAAGTTGGAATTCTGCATTACATGCTACATCGTGCGAAAGTTTCTCGTTCAAGTTGATTGGGATGAATTTATTTTAGCTGTAAATACCGTAAATGCTCCAAGTTTTGCTACTGTTGGATCCTCGGTGAAATAAAAGGAATCGAGCGAGTCTACGCACCGTATGCCGTGTGTGGATGAAAGCATTGCCAGCCCGCGTAATTGCAATGGAAGCGGTAACGTCATTACCAAAATGAGTAGGCAATGCGATAAAATCCCCGCGCCTGGCTCGCAATCGGTTGCGAACCTGGGTCCCCCAAATTAAGAGGCGGACTGTACGCCTGTACGCAATTACTGGTGCCCCCATCTGGCGTGCACAGGTGTCGCCCTTTAATTGCTTCGCAACTTCATGCTTGGCCTGGCATTTGCGTCCTCTACGCAATTTTTGCACGTAACACGTGGGTGGGTGGGTGAGTGTGCAGTGACTGATTGACTGATGGCGCACGTACCAGCTCGCCACGCCACGCCACGGGGAAGTAAGAAAAATATCAAACTAATCGGTACAGCGTATTTCTGAAACCATCTGCTTCTGCTTTCGAGTAAAACGGAGTGTCGTCACCTTCCACACCGATGTATTATTTAGAGATACCTAGTTTTCGCAAAGCACGGATTCGCGAAATATGGGTTTTCAGCTGATAAAAGCAAAAGTCTTAAAGTTCTACCAGAAGTTTAAGAACACCTCTTCAAAAGAGATGTTTCACTCCTGTTATACTTACGTGAAATCCTCTGAAGTTTATAAAGGGGCCAAATGCCTGTCAAAAATGAAGTTTTTACTGCATTTTTTGTAGGAAAAATTAATTACTCCAGAAATTAATTGCTTATATGCATCTGAAGTCTAACTAGTGTAACAAGTAGCTAGTCGGCGATGTATGCAATGGAGGGGGGAAATGAACTGGTCACCCTACCCCCTTATCTCCTGACCTAGTTGCCTTGTTGGTATCACATGTGAGGTTCAGACTTGTCTTCGGACAGTTGACTAACAACAATGGATGTATTTAAGGGGAGTCTGTACTGCCTATCCCAGCAATGTAAATTGCATCTAATTTAGGTGCACTTTTCTCAGGACTTACATAAGATACACATTTGAAATTTTTAGGGGTTATTCTTCAAGTATTATTGTATGTAACAGGCTAAAATTACGGTCTTTATCTTTTATTACTCTGCTTTACATTGATGGGATGGCAGTACAGACTCCCCTTAAATCAATGAATTTCTTATCAATTTCTTTCTCTCGTTCATTTTTTTTTTTTGTATTTTCCTCCCCCTTTATTTAACTGCTGCTTCTTTCCTTTCTTTACCCATCTTCCTCTTCTCTTCTTTACATTCTGCACACAGTCTTTCATCCTTCTTTTTACCTCTCCTGCTCTTTTCTTCATCTTCTTCTTTCCTTTACTCCGTTTTCCCTATTTTCTGCTTGTTTTCTGTACCTTATATTCCTTTGTCTTCATCTTCCCCTTTTCTTTACTTTCTCCTTCTCATCTTGTTTTCATTTTCTTTTACTATCTTCTTCCTTTGCATTCTTCTCATCTTCTTGCTATTTCTTTGCTACCTTCTTTCTATCTTCTGCTCAACCCTTTTGTTTACCTTATTTTCATCATCATAGTTTTTATCTTTCTTTATATTCTTTTCCCTATCTTCTACTCCTTTTTCTTTACCTTCTCATATTCCTGTTCTTCTTTTCTTTACGTTCTTCCTTCCGTTTTCTTTACTTTTCTCCCCTCTTCTCGTTTTATTTACCGTCTTCTCATTCTTCTTCTACTCTTTTTATTTATATCTTCAGATTTTATTTCCCTTTTCCTTCTTCCTTAACTTCTATACTTTTTTTTCAATATCTTATCCTCCTTTCCAATCCATTCTTCTTATTATCATCTTCTAATTATCTTCTCTTTCTCTTCTTTGCCTTCTAAATATTTTCGTCTTCATTTCTTTATCATCTTTCTCACTATTTTCTTCTTCTCTTTTTTACCTTTTTCACTATTTTCTTAACCTTTTCTTCATCTTCTTACTATTTTATTCTCATTTCATTACTTTCTTCTCACTCTTTGGTCCTCCTTTTCAGTATCTTCTTCTTTTCTTTACCTTCTCACTACCTTCTTCTTTTCTTTACCTTCTTCTCACTATCTTGTCCTTTTCAGTACCTTTCTTCCCATTATCTTGTTCTCCTTTTTTCTTCTCAACCTTCTCCTTTTCTTAACCTTCTCTTCTGCTTTTCTTTGCCTTCTTCTCACTATCTTGTCCTTTACAGTACCTTCTTCTCACTATCTTGTTCTCCTTTTCTTAACCTTCTCACTACCTTCTTCTTTTCTTTGCCTTCTTCTCACTATCTTGTCCTTTACAGTACCTTCTTCTCACTATCTTGTTCTCCTTATCTTAACCTTCTCACTACCTTCTGCTTTTCTTTGCCTTGTTCTCACTATCTTGTCCTTTACAATACCTTCTTCCCACTATATTGTTATCCTTTTCTTAACCTTCTCACTACCTTGTGCTTTTCTTTGCCTTCTTCTCACTATCTTGTCTTTACAGTACCTTCTTCCCACTATCTTGTTCTCCTTTTCTTAACCTTCTCACTACCTTGTGCTTTTCTTTGCCTTCTTCTCACTATCTTGTCCTTTACAGTACCTCCTTCTCACTATCTTGTTCTCCTTTTCTTAACCTTCTCACTACCTTCTTTTCTTTTGCTTTTCTTTCTTGTCCTTTTACCTTCTTCTCAATATCTTGTTTTCCTTTTCTTAACCTTCTCACTACCTTGTTTGCCTTCTTCCACTATCTTGTCCTTTACAGTCTTCTTCTCAATATTTGTTTTCTTAACCTTCTCACTACCTTGTGCTTTTCTTTGCCTTCTTCTCACTATCTTGTCCTTTACAGTACCTTCTTCTCACTATCTTGTTCTCCTTTTCTTAACCTTCTCAATACCTTGTGCTTTTCTTTGCCTTCTTCTCACTATCTTGTCCTTTACAGTACCTTCTTCTCACTATCTTGTTCTCCTTTTCTTAACCTTCTCATCACTTGTGCTTTTCTTTGCTTTCTTCTCCTTTTCTTTGCCTTCTTCTCACTATCTTGTTCTCCTTTTCTTAACCTTCTCACTACCTTCTGCTTTTCTTTGCCTTCTTCTCACTATCTTGTCCTTTACAGTACCTTCTTCTCAATATCTTGTTTTCCTTTCTTAACCTTCTCACCTTGTGCTTTTCTTTGCCTTCTTCTCACTTTCTTGTCTTTGCCTTCTTCTCAATATCTTGTTTTCCTTTTCTTAACCTTTCACTACCTTGTGCTTTTCTTTGCCTTCTTCTCACTATCTTGTCCTTTACAGTACCTTCTTCTCAATATCTTGTTCTCCTTTTCTTTACCTTCTCACTATCATCTTGTTCGACCCTTCTTCGTCTCCTCCTCCCTATCTTCTCATTTTTCTATCTTATTGTTACATTCTTCCTTCCTATTTCTATTCTTCTTACTTCTCTTTCTCTTAATCACCTCCTACATTTCACAATATTTTGCAAAGCTTTAATTACCTTCCCATCCCTCTTTGATTTACTTTCTTAACTTTTCCTTTTCATCCGTTCCTTTACCTGCTACCTTTCCTCATTTTTCGTCTTCTCTTACTTATTTTCTTTCCCTGAAGTCCTCTGCTTTCCTTATGTATGCCTTTTCTCATTTTCTTTTTCAGTCTTCATTTCTTTCTTCGAAATCGAAAAATCGAAAGAGAATTGGGATGACAAATTAAAAGGTACGCAAAATGCGTCCTTGCAAGGGGTTGGGGGCTGTACAAAACTAAATATGTGAGCTCCAAGCCTGTTGGCAACTAGTCTCACTCCGGGTTACGCTGCTCCACTGAAGGAGCTCTAGAAAATTTTGAAGGGGAAAACGAAATTGGACGTAACCTCTTAGGTACCACATACGCGAGGGGGACTGAGATTTGCTTTCTTTCTTTCCTTTATTCTTCCTCTTCCACCTTTCCTCCAGTTCCTCTTTCTATCCTCTTCATTCCCAGTCTTCTTCATTCTCTAATTCATCTTTTTCCGTTTTCTTCATTTTTCCTCCACGTTAAAGTCCTTTTCATGTTACGTATTTTTTTAACTCTGTAAGTAAACTCCAATAAAGTAACTCTGTATTTGATCAATTAAATATCGTCCAAATAAAAGTCAAGCAAAGTCTATGCTGAGAGTGAAAGCGGTGTGACATCGATAATTTGATGAAAGTGGAGCCATGCCAGGAGGAGTCGCAGCAGACACATGTATGAAAACGGCTTCCGTTCAACAGGGAGAAGACGACTTGCTTCGAGTTGCAGTAGGGTGAGGGTGAATTATAACACAGGAAATGTAGTTGTAACTAATTAATTCTTATTTTATTACTATATGACGGCGTTTAATTGACGTTTCCGTGTAAATAAGTGTAATTTGAAGACTGGGTGGCGAAATAGGCCTACGCGAAATGTTTTCCTTTCCCCTCCCACTTTAATAGAACTCGAACACGCACTGTTGACAATGCGAAAATCAGGAAGCTATTACGGACGTAATTACAATAGGTTTATTGCACAATGATCTGAATACAGTTACATGTTTTATTTACGAATGTTTTTTTTAACTTTGTAAATTTTCAATGCGCAATATATAGACCTACATATACAGGGACATCATTTTATTTTTACTTCAATTTTTATTGTACCTGAATGTACTCCACTCCCACTCCTTCTACTAATGAAGTTCAACCGTCCTCCACACAGATCCAAGACAGCATAGTAGCCTTACTGTTATACAGGGTGCGTCAGAAAGATGGATGGATTTCACATGGCAAGAAAATTGTAAAGATTCATCAAATCAAAAATTTATTGTTATCAACATATTCACCAATACATGCATTTTAATTATGGAAAACAACATTTTCCATATGATGTCCTTGGCTTTCAATACAGGCATCGAGGCGTTTTCTGATGTTCGCCATCACTTTCACAGTCATAGCTGGTGCAATTGCCACGATTTCTTCACGAATCGCTGTCTTCAGTTCGTCCAGTGTATGTGATCGATGTTTACAAACTTACGCCTTCAAATGGTCCTAAAGAAAGAAGTCGCAGGGCGCGAGATCTTACCGTAGCCTCGGACAATCTCAGTGCAATAGAATTTCGTCCAGGTGATTTCTTCTTTAATGTTGAACCTGTGATACGAAATGAAGCCACCCACCGCAAAATTGTATTCCGAGTTGGAATCCTAGCGTGACATCCGATGTCGAAATGAGTCCTGAATGGCGATCACAGACTCTTCATTTTTCAAAAATGTCTCTACGATGAAAGCACGTTGTACACCAGACCAACACCATATTCTCAACTGAAACTTTCTATGGCACCCAAAGTCGTGGTCCCCCTCACTATATCTCTCTCCTCGTTGCGTATCGATAGTTTGAAATCCATCCGTTCTTTCTGACGCACCCTTTAGTAAACAGTACGTTCCAAAAATATATTCGCGTTTTCCAGTGACGAAAGAGCTTTCAGCATTGCATCATTTTCCATTTCTCATCGTCGCATCCCGGTTTCCCCCACCTATTTCTATTCGCCTTTCTGTAAATGCTAGTGGCTGGGCTGTCTTAGCTCTTTTCTGGGAACATTAATTTCTGTTAGGAATTAGAGTCTACTTAATTATTATAACCATACAATTGTTTAAAATAACTTAAATAAAAGGGCCTCGTTGAGTAATTAACTGTCACGTGATTTCCTCCCTTTCTACGACGCTGAGACGTAACCACTTGGACGGACAGTAGATAGCATGTCTGAATAGTTTTATCTTTTCGGATCGGGCAGAAGTGAAGATTGAATGTACAATACGTAAATTATTCTTTTATAGAGTAGGTACAGGATTATTTCAACATGAGTTACTAGTACGAAGAATGAAACTGGTAATTGGGATTAGATAAAATAATCTATAGTGCGATAATATGCACATTAGAACTGAAGCCTGTATCGAAATGAACGGCCACCATTTTCAAAAATGTGTTTAAATATCCATATTATTATTATTTTTCAATTTAACTTCATTCTCTATAGTTTACGCTAATGTGCTGTATACAGTATAATATACAGTGCATAATGAATACGTCCACATGGACAGCACAGTTTGTGAGTAAAAACACTCATTGTTAATACTGTACTGTACTTTGATTAAACAAAAACCTAATGAAAATGATCAAACTCAAAATCGTGATATTTCGTAGTTTACGTAAATGGATGAACTACTTTTCTTCCCTCCTATACCTAGTAAAGTGATTTGTTTGTAACCTATATTACGCCAGTATCATCGAACTCCAATCGTGGAAGGGGGTAGCAAACGCTGTTTCTGGTTCTTAATCGTTGATCCAAAGGTATAGCCAGGTTAATATTAGAAATGTTAGTAAAAATAAAATGATGTCCCTGTACATGCTCCATACGTGTGACAAAATGTTTGGCTTTTGCAGCTGTGTGTGGAAAATTTCTTCATTCCTTCGGAAATACGAATTTTGTAGCCTAACCGTTTTTGAAAATTAAGGATGTTATTCATAAACGAAACTATGTATGAAGATTTCAAAAGTCGACTTTCGTAGCAAAATTTAACTTTGGTTATTAGAGGAGAAAAACTCGCTCCGGCGCCGGGGCTCGAACCCGGGTCCTTGGTTCTACGTACCAAGCGCTGTTACCACTGAGCTACGCCGAAGTTCAATCCACAGCACCGGATCGAATCCCCCTCCTCTAGTGACCTTACTTCAAGTTCGACATAATTACATGTTGACATATACTAAGTCAACTGCCATTATACAAAGAGCGCACTCAATTGCATGATTTGGTGGTCGGGATTCCACAGTATTATGCACAGTTGCTAGGGAAACCATTTTTCAGAATATGAAACTATACTGAAATAGACCCATTGCAGTGCACTTATTGTTACTTAGTTACCATTGCAGTGCAGCTTTGCGGACGCTTTGGAATAATATTGTTCTAAATTTTGAATGCAAAATATAACTTATTGTATTTGCAATTTTAAAAATATGATCGCGCAAAAAAGGTATAATACACGTTTGTGAAGTTCATTACAAAATCTCGGAAATTCTCTGCTCGTTTTTCAAACTTTTCCTCGAATTTGTAAAAATCACCTCCAATCTTGTATCGTAATATACTATTTTCAATTAGCTGTTGTTTAAGAAATATTTTGAGAGTCTGCACTGTTAATTCCAGAGCTCCAGGATCAAGGCACTTTTTACTCTGTACTATATTTGTTTCTATCACTTATTTTCAGTAGTTTGGGTTAATAACAATATTAATCTTACAGTATTAACTCCGTACGTAGATGAAATTATTAGGGATCATCAGTGCGGTTTTCGGTGTAATAGATCGACTATTGATCAGATTTTTTGTATTCGACAGATAATGGAGAAAAAATGGGAGTATAAGGGTACAGTGCATCAGTTATTCATAGATTTCAAAAAGGCATATGACTCGGTTAAGAGGGAAGTATTATATGATATTCTTATTGAATTTGGTATTCCCAAGAAACTAGTTCGATTAATTAAAATGTGTCTTAGTGAAACATACAGCAGAGTCCGTATAGGTCAGTTTCCAATTCACTGCGGGCTAAAGCAGGGAGATGCACTATCACCTTTACTTTTTAACTTCGCTCTAGAATATGCCATTAGGAAAGTTCAGGATAACAGGCAGAGTTTGGAATTGAACGGGTTACATCAGCTTCTTGTCTATGCGGATGACGTGAATATGTTAGGAGAAAATACACAAACGATTAGGGAAAACACGGAAATTTTACTTCAAGCAAGTAAAGCGATCGGTTTGGAAGTAAATCCCGAAAAGACGAAGTATATGATTATGTCTCGTGACCAGAATATTGTACGAAATGGAAATATAAAAATTGGAGATTTATCCTTCGAAGAGGTGGAAAAATTCAAATATCTTGGAGCAACAGTAACAAATATAAATGACACTCGGGAGGAAATTAAACGCAGAATAAATATGGGAAATGCGTGTTATTATTCGGTTGAGAAGCTCTTATCATCCAGTCTGCTGTCCAAAAATCTGAAAGGTTTGAGAATAAGGTGCTTAGGAAAATATTTGGGGCTAAGCGGGATGAAGTTACAGGAGAATGGAGAAAGTTACACAACGCAGAACTGCACGCATTGTATTCTTCACCTGACATAATTAGGAACATTAAATCCAGACGTTTGAGATGGGCAGGGCATGTAGCACGTATGGGCAAATCCAGAAATGCATATAGAGTGTTAGTTGGGAGACCGGAGGGAAAAAGACCTTTAGGGAGGCCGAGACGTAGATGGGAGGATAATATTAAAATGGATTTGAGGGAGGTGGGGTATGATGATAGAGACTGGATTAATTTTGCACAGGATAGGGACCGCTGGCGGGCTTATGTGAGGGCGGCAATGAACCTACGGGTTCCTTAAAAGCCATTTGTAAGTAAGTAAGTATTAATCTTACAGTTCAAGTGAATATTTTGACTTAGAAATGTTACAGTTACTTTGAAACTGGAAAAATGGACATTAACTCATCTGCAACATCCGTGACGTGGAAGAAACATCTATAAAATATTTACAGACTATGTTTTTGTGAACTAATTGGATGCCATGAGATTTGCTTAGCTTTCACATGAACACTATGAGAATGAATCTCTTTTTGTTTGAGTCAGAGACCTGAGTTTTATACTTTTTGTTAAGGGTATATGTACGTGAACGACCACAAATATTATAAGAAAATGCAGGCTCGAAATTTCCAAAATGTTATAAGGAAATGAACTCACCATTGGACGAAAATTACAAGGTATCCCAACAAGACTTATTAGAACTTAAATATCTGATAAAAGTATAAAAAAGGTTACTAATAATATATTTTTTTTTTGAATTCACTTTTTACTTTAAATTAAATTTTCCAAAATTTGAAAATTTTCACACATATTATTTCATAACTCCACAACCATTAGAGATAGAATTCTGAAATTTTGCATATTATGCATTTATGCAAAATGTAGACTAGAATAATGCCCATGTCTTTGAAAATAGAAAAATAGGTCACAAAACATTATATAAATTGTAATATATTTTATATAGGAAAAATTAAAAATTAATTGTATTAAAATAAACAACTCTACATGTCTGAGAGTAGTCTACTTTTCAGAAATAAGTGTTTATTACATGCAGGAAAAATATTAAATATGTCAGAGAGACCATAAAAATGTTATAGTTACCAAATGATGTAACTGTAGAATTTTTTTTTTCGTACTCTGATAAAACTGGTTTGAAAAATATTATTAGTAAACTTTTTTATACTTTTATCACATATTTAAGTTCTAATAAGTCTTGTTGTGGTATCTTGTAATTTTTGTCCAATTGTGAGTTCATTTTCTTATAAAATTTTAGAAATTTAGAGCATGCATTTTCTGATATTTGTGGTCGTTCACGCACATGTACCCTTAATAAGGTGCGAAGTGAGTTCACAAATCTTGTAACATCCGTGACAGAGCCTTTTCTTTATTTTATGCTATAATAATCAATTTCATTCAACAGCTTTTTTTTCTGTAAAATAATACTGATCTTCTAAATTGATTCTAATAATAAAACTTGATAAAAGTCAATTAATTTTCAATGTGTAGAATTTGAAAATAGTAAAAATGTAAGAACCGTGACAACTGGATTGGCTATTATCTTATATATAAAAGTCAACGTGGCTATGTATGTATGTATGTATGTATGTATGTATGTATGTATGTATGTATGTATGTATGTATGTATGTATGTATGTATGTATGTATGTATGTATGTATGTATGTATGTATGTATGTATGTATGTACTCTATACAAATCTACACGCTTTGACCGATATTTGTCAAAGTTTCCACATTTAACCTTCATAACCAGGAGAAGAACATAGGCTACATTAAAATCGGACAACTGGACGTTAAATTAATTAAAAAGATAAAAAATAAAAATAAATACGATGAAACATTGATGTATAATATTAAAATGCAATCTTATACAGTCAATTGTTCTTTATTATTGCCTGTTGTATTCAACATCGACTTCCATGAGGCCATGGAAAAATAACACGACATGAAATAAGATTGTTGATACATCATGAAGACGATATTCTAGACAGTCTAGGTTGCGTGACTGTAGCTGTATATATTTTTGTTTGGTTTTACTTTGTTTATAATTTGATTTTATATTATTTTATTCATATTTCTGGCGGTGTGGAAGAAGGTCTAATGGCCTTAACTACGTCAGAAAATAAATAAATAAATAAATAAATAAATAAATAAATAAATAAATAAATAAATAAATAAGTAAATATATAAGTAAATATATAAGTAAATAAGTAAATAAATAAGTAAATACATAAGTAAATAAGTAAATACATAAGTAAATAAATAAATAAACATATATTAAAAATAGTTGGACGTAAGGCACATGATGAAATGTTTTCTTTTCGATGCCTGATCTACAGGTGATTAAATTGAGTTAACCCTGGCAGGCATTTGGCTAAGTTCATTAATTCAAGTACGTGAACGTTATAAAAAGATTAATCTTTTAGGGATGAGGAAAGCTTAGTAAAGACAATTCGTTTTGTTGTCTGTAGTTGGATTTCCGAGATTTCCGAAAAGCCTAACAACCAGTTCAATTAAAAATAAAAGCAGAAAGGAAAACACAGGCAACGACGGGTGATTTCAGCTAGTGCAATATAAAGTAAACTTCATTCGAATTTAAAACACATAATCGAAAAATATCCACTTTTATTTTTTCAGTATTCCAAATCAATATGATATGGAATATAATAAAAACTTTGAAAAAAATCAAATTCGAAAGGTGTTTATGATATGTCAAATGATTTTTTTTTTAAGTTATAAATTCAATTTATATTCCTCTTAAAAATTTAAGCAATATTTGTCTAAAACAAGGTCTATTTCCAGATGAACTAAATATTTCGAAAGTAATCCCAATTTATAAAAAAAAGGCAATAGATCAAGTCCAACTAGTTACAGACTAATCTCTAGCATTCCAGTGCTATCTAAGATATTTGAATATGTAATTTTCAATCAAATTTATGACTACTTTGAAAATTCAAATCTCTTTAGTACTAACCAATTTGGCTTTAGAAGAAGGAAATCAACAAATGATGCAATTGAGCTTTTAATAACCGAAATTTTAAGACATTTTTAAAATAGGTCACAAGTTAATGCTGTGTTTTGTGATCTCTCCAAAGCGTTCGATTGCGTTGATCACATCTTAATTTTATCAAAATTAGAATTTTATGGTATTCGAGGGAATACACTAAATATTTTTAGAACCTATCTTCATGGCAGAAGGCAATTAGTCTCAATAGGTGAAAATTGGTTGTCTCTCCAGTATACATTATGGTGTTCCACAAGGCTCAATAATTGGTCCACTGCTATTCTTAGTAGCAATAAATGACCATCCTAAATTCATTAAAGCTATAACAATTATGTATGCTGATGACACTACATTCTTATGTTCTAGCTCTACTCTGAATGAATTACATTCTCTAACCAATGATATTCTATCACAGATGGCTTTATGGTTTGAATCTAATGGTTTTTTACATAATCAAGAAAAGACTATCAACATAACTTTTACCCTAAATCATGTAATGAAAAAGGACAACATACAAAACTATACCAAATTTCTAGGACTTTTTATAGACTCCAGTTTAACATGGGAAAAACATATCGAATATATATGCACAAAATTATCAAGAGTTATATATTTATTAAAGAAATTAGTGACTTGTGTTTCTCAAAATTATTTAAGATGTGCCTACTTTTCGTTCTTTCAGTCGATAATTAGGTATGCCTTAATTTTCTGGGGAAATGGTAGCAAAATTGGGAGTGTCTTGATTTTGCAAAAGAAAGCCATTAGAATTCTATGTCAGTCAAACTATCTTGAACATTGTTGACCTCTTTTCAAACAATCACAGATATCAACTGTCATAAATTTTTATATATATATATATATATATATATATATATATATATATATATATACGACCTAGTACTTTGAACTCGACAAAATATAGACAATTACTCATTAATAGCCAATATACATGATTATGAAATTAGAAATAGTGAACAAATTAATATTCCGTACTGTAGATTACATAAAACTAGTGCAAATTTTTCTGTCATGGGGATGAAATTATATAATAAGCTTCCCAGTCAATATTATAAGTTACCTACCAATAGTTTCAAAGCTAGATTTTATAATTGGCTTTTAATTAATCCTTTCTACTCTGTAGATGAGTTTCTTAACATAAACTCATACGAAATTGTTTTTTAATAAATAAAGTTATTTAGATTAGTTACAATTATTACATAAGAGTGAAATGTTTTCATTAATTTTAGAGTTTCAAAATGGTTTGTGTTTTCATTCTAATTACTGTTTTCAGTTATATGTGTATTTTCGAATGTATGTTTTTTTTGTGACGAAGCCTATCACTGTATGTTTAATGGCTTAATAAATTGAATTGAATAAAACCATGCAATTGCATAAAATTCTGCGATTTGACGATGACGAAGTAAATACTGCATTTAACCATGACGAGAAGTTGCTCTGCTTTCTTGGAATCGATGTAAGGTAATGGAATAATAAATTGCTATTTACTTTTGCCGCGTGGATATATGCATTATGTCATTTATTACGTTTGCAGATCGATGACAGTTACGCAATTTGTTTGAATAACATGCGTACGTTGACAAAAGTAAATAACAGTAATACAGACTGATGTGAGACCTCCGCCTGCATACAGGATGTGTACAAACCTACTGGAGCAAAAACAAAATTGCTTGGACTCGACCTGCTGCCCTGACATATGGTGTTGCAGAACAAGCCAGTAACAGCACCCACGTGCACAAGAGTTTTAGGAATGACAGACACTGGATGATACCGTAATTCACGAGCAAATGCTGGGTAACTTTCGGTGTTGGACCCCGGACTCATTTCACTGCCATTATCACCTTCATATCATTCAGACGCTAAATAACCTCAGATGTTGATACAGCGTCGTAAAGTAACCCAATAAAAAATAAAAGATACCGTAATTCTTTTTGGTGAAAAATCTTGGAATGGCACTTATATTAATGCGAATAATGGATTACAGGTATCTAATTAAAGAGTTGTTTGATTCAAAGTCTTTCCTTAAACACATCCAAAACAACTGTTGTTCCGTTTTCACTAAGCTCCAGTGGTCTTAAATCTCCTCAATCTTCTTTTAGGCTCAAAATTAACCATTCTGATTGTTCTTCTCAAAATTGTGAATGTCCCATATTAACCGATTCCTCAAAAGTTATAGTCCCGTCGCTCAAATTTCCGGCAGCCAATCGCGTTGCAGGTCGGCTACATTTAAACGTGTGCGTTTTGTGATTCGCTGATTCATTTCTTAAGGCTCGATAAATACTTAATATAATTGCCCGCCATTTTAGCTCTTTCGTTGGCGTTCGCAGAAAGCACACGAAGACGTTATTTGCCGCTCAATTATTTGCTGAATTACATTGCGTTTGATTTATTATCATAGGAGCTACGACATGATAATGTTTAACGGTGTGGAAAATAGATTCATCGTATGGTAGCTCGGCAACATAAGAACAAAAATGGCGAATGATACTACCTACCTAGACTTTATAGAGCCTTCACTTTCTAAGACGTAAGCAAAGGGGGCTTAATCACGTCGGAAATAACAGCGTCGGGACTATAAGTATTTAGGCATTACAATTGAACAACACTTACGATGGCATAAACATATTATATACTAGCCTTACCCGTGCGCTCCGCTGCACCCGTTAGAAATAAATATAAAGTAATTACATAATTAAAATATGACATTTGATCCAGGGAACATTCGTGTTTCATAGAAAGATAAATCGTTTATTATGTTACTTAATTTAAATTGAATTAAAAAAATTGAAATGCGATCATTTTGATCCAAGGACCACTCATTTTGACATAAAAATTATTTTAGCAAATACAGGAAACGAATGTACAGACTAGCCTATCAAGTTTTCTGTGGATAAGAAGCTATTTTAATCTTACCTGTCCTCGATTCACTCACAAGTTACTGTAATAACATTATAGCATATGTCCATCTAGAGAAACTACACTTTCCAATGGTGAATTAATAATTAATTATACAAATCGGTTAATTTAGCTTCCGATATTAATTCATACAAACACAGAAACATTCTCTGTAAGCTACCGTATGTTTCATAGCTTTCGATTGTTGTTGTCCAAGGCCCCTTATAGACGGAGTCATTTATTTTTTATTTCATTACACCGCCTTAGATGGCGTTGTTATTGTAATTTTGAAACTCATTTATCTCATTAAATATCAGTCCTATCAAAATTTTGCATGGAATAAAACTTATCGGAAATTATTTTCAAAGAAACATTTGTTATGTAATATTTTTCACGAAAATTAATAATAAGGGAGATATTTCGATTTATTTAATTCAAGCCCCCTTATAACTCCCCTTTTAAATAAAATATTTTGAATTCCATATAGCCTAAATTCTAAGTTACAACGAACTTAATTTATATTCCAATTTTCATATAAATCGGTTCAGCCATTATCGCGTGAAAAGGTAACAAACATACAGACAGACAGACAGACAGACATACAAACAAAAATTTCAAAAAAGCGATTTGCGGTTTCAGAGCGGTTAATTATGTATGTTAGGACCAATTATTGTTGGAAAACCGAAAATTACCAGAAAAATTTCGGCTACAGATTCATTATTAGTATAGATTTATGCAATAGATTACGTAAAACAATTTATATCTTTGTTATACTTCGGTCATATTTACCAGTTAATATTTTACATCTCATTTATTTAGCTTTATTTCAATCCATTCTCCAGTATGGAATTTTAGGATGGGGAAATGCTTGTAATTCTAATCTCACTCCAGTAATACTTATTCAGAAAAGAATCATTAAAATATGCCTTAATAAACCAATTGATTACTCATCCGAGCTTTTGTTTACTGATTTTAATGTTTTGAAAATTAAACAGATTTATTATATTGCCTTGTTAAACTTCATACATAAAAATTGTAATAAATTCAAATTGTATCATCATAAATATGCAACTAAAATATCTGAATTTATACGACTAGAGGAACCAAAGTGTTTCACGAGCACAGCTCTTAGCCATGGCACCTACTTTGGTTCAAGGTTATATAATAAAATAATTGAAAAATACCCAAATTTGTAAAATTTTAGTTTCAGAAATTTCAAAAATAGCATTAGGAATATAATTGTTAAAGAATATATGTTCATTTAATATGTGTATGTATTTGCATGATTTAAATTGTTAAAATTGAAATTGTATTTTTAAAGTTAATTTATTCTTTTAATTTTTTTTTCTTGACCCACTTTGTGTCAAATAATTATCTTTCTTTGTGTTAAGTATGTGTTTAGATAACTCCCTGAGCACGAGTTTTTACTCCTTCAGGGAAGAATTAAGACTGTATTTTTGTACATGGTATTTTATTAACAATAAACAACAACAACAACATCCACCTAATATACCATTGCAAGTCTCTAATACGGTAGTTTCGAAACTGGGGGTTCGCGACGCCCAGGGGGTCATGTAAAGAACTGAGGGGATCACGAGATGATTTACAAAATAAAGCAAAAACCGCCTTTTTAACATGCACTTATTGTGTGTTCAGAAACTTACAATACTTAACATACCGGTAATAGTAAAAATGTTTCAGTAGTTATATGTAGACCTCGGATTTTAGGTTTTATGCCTATTTTTATCCTGAAGGAATAAATAAAAACCAATGTTGTAGATACACGTTTGATGGAAAGTTACACCACCTGGCAGAGTTTAAGTGTGCCTAAAAATGCCTATTTTATCCATTAGTACATATTTTGTGTTTTTGAGCCTAAAATTGCCTAAATTAAATATTTCCGGAGATTTTCGATTTTTTTATTTCCCGGAAAAATACGAAGTTTAGTTGTAATCTCAGAATTATTTCTAATTTGTGATATTATTTTTAAAAAAAAAAACCAGGCATTTAGAAGAGGCTGTGTGTATGGTGAGTGCATTGCTAGAAGACAGTGCGACATGTGTGAAAGCTCTGAAAGAACTGTTACAAGATAGCACCTTGAAGAGGAATATTTTTATTTTCTGTCTCACATACCGAAACTTGAAGCAAAGGGGAAATCCCTTAAAGAAAAAATTTCAAGCAGAAACTAAAGTAAAAAGTGCAACAGGGATGGTTAGTGACAGCCTTATTTACTTACTGGCTTTTAAGGAACCCGGAGGTTCATTGCCGCCCTCACATAAGCCCCATTGGTCCCTATCCTAAGCAAGACCAATCCAGTCTCCATCATATCCCACCTCCCTTAAATCCATTTTAATATTATCTTCCCATCTACATCTCGGCCTCCCCAAAGGTCTTTTTCCCCTCCGACCTCCCAACTAACACTCTATATGCATTTCTGCATTCGCCCATACGTGCTACATGCCCTGCCCATCTCAAACGTCTGGATTTAATGTTCCTAATTATGTCAGGTGAAGAATACAATGCGTGCATTTCTGTGTTGTGTAACTTTCTCCATTCTCCTGTAACTTCATCCCTCTTAGCCCCAAATATTTTCCTAAGAACCTTATTCTCAAACACCCATAGTCTCTGATCCTCTTTCAAAGTGAGAGTCCAAGTTTCACAACCATACAGAACAACCGGTAATATAACTGTTTTATAAATTCTAACTTTCAGATTTTTTGACAGCAGACTGGATGATAAAAGCTTCTCAGCCGATTACTTCCAAACCTATCTCTTTACTTGCTTCCAGTAAAATTCCCGTATTTTCCCTAATCGTTTGTGGATTTTCTCCTAACATATTCACGTCATCCGCATAGACAAGCAGCTGATGTAGCCTATTAAGAAAAAAATCCTGGATTTTCAATTCCGAATAGTGTATGTGATGTTATGAATGAGGAGGATGTAGATCTACCGGAACAAATAAGCATGGCAAACATAGCTAAGTTTAAGGGGTTAGGAACAGCTTACAGCGGTAAAATTTTGAAAATATTCAACAATTTTTTCCTCCATTATTGTACCTTGTACAATAATGAAAATTAGTATGTGTAAAATACTGTCCTTCTGCTATATGGAAAAGATACTTTTGCGATTTAAAAATATATATATATATATATATATTTATATATAATTAAAAAAATGTTGGCAGTTCACTGTGCAGTGATGAAGCGTTTCCCTCATAACTCAAAAACTATCCAACATTCTGAGATGAATTTTTTGTGTATATTTATGCATACCATATCTGCAATATGATGCAAAATCACTTCTCTACCTTCGATAGATTGCCTGATAAAAAAATAAATTCCTTTAAAAATGATAAAATATCAGTATTTTATTCTAACACAAAATAAAAAATATTATTTATTAAGGAATGTAATTGAAAGAGGATGACATTGTAAACATGAGTTTAAAAAATAAAATAAAAGAGAGAGAACATGAAAAAGTTAACAAGTTTATGAGTTTTGGGGGAAACGCTTCATCATTGCACAGTGAACTACTACCATTTTGAATGTTGCCCATCTCAAATGTCTGGATTTAATGTTCCTAATTGTGTCAGGTGAAGAATATAGCCTAATACGTGCAGTTATGTGTTGCGTAATTTTCTCGATTCTCCTATAACTTCATCCCTCTTAGCCCCAAGCATTTTCTTAAGCACCTTATTCTCAAATACCCTTAACCTCTGTTCCTCTTCCAAAGTGAAAGTCCAAGTTTCACAACCTTACAGAACAACCGGTAATATAACTGTTTTATAAATTCTAACTTTCAGCTTTTTTGAGAGCAGACTGGATGGCAAAAGTTTCTCAATAATAACAGGAATTTCCCATATTTATTCTGCTTTTAATTTCCTCCCGAGTGTCATTTATATTTGTTACTGTTGCTAAAGATATTAGAACTTTTCACCTATTCCAAGGATAAATTTCCAATTTTTTTACTTCCATTTCATACTATATTCTCAAATTCAAATTATGGTTTATTTAACGACGCTCGCAACTGAAGAGGTTATATCAGTGCCGCCAGTGTGCCGGAATTTTGTCTCGCAGGAGGTCTTTTGCATGCCAGTAAATCTACTGACATGAGCCTGTCGCATTTAAACACACTTAAATGCCATCGACCTCGGCTGGGATCGAACTCGCAATCTCGAGCATAGAAGGTCAGCGCTATACCAATTACGCTACCGAGGGCGACTACTGTGTTCTGGTCACGAGACATAATAACGTAGGTCTACTTCGTTTTTTCGGGATTTACTTCCAAACCTATCTCTTTACTTGCTTTAAATAAAATTCCCGTGTTAATTTTGTGAATTTGACTTGCTTCAAGTAAAATTCCCTAATTGTTTGTGGATTTTCTCCTAACATATTCACGTCATCCGCATAGACAAGCAGCTGATGTAACCCGTTCAATCCCAACTCCTTTCTGATCATTTATTTGCAGTGCAGTGAATTCTGACCTCTGGTGAGATTAAAACGAGGACCGCAGCGTGTGTTTGAACTAACAGCTCGGCTCCACAAAATTAAGACAGACGGACAATGAGCTGTTCGCTCGTTCGTTGCTGAACTTCAAAAAAATTCACCATACCATTTCCTGTGTATAGCGTCCTCAAAAATGGAGATACATCCGTTCCAATTTCAGCAAGTCATTATAATTCGTTAATTAACTGATCAATGGATCCTTACCGGTAATAAACGTACAGTGCGTTGGTAAAAAGTGGGAGACCGTTAAACGCCACGTAATTTATTAGTTTGCTAAATGCACGCTTCGCTTCATGCGCTATCTGCAACTCCAGCTTGCCGACGAACTGTCTTGCAATACCGGAAACCTGATATTACAGAGCGTATAAAATATAGGTGCAAAAATAAACTGTTTATCCCTACGTTCATAGTCGACCAGTTGTCTTCGTGTACAGTCCGCGTCAAATTCATGTGAACATGATGACTTGCACTGTTTCAAGTTTAGTATTGACCTAACTTTATATCTGTTCACAATTTTTTTTAGACAATCGTACTCTTTTGCTCTAAAGCAAGGAGATGCACTATCACCTTTACTTTTTAAGTTTGCTCTAGAGTATGTCATTAGTAGGGCTAGGATTTTGAGAAATTGCGTCTTTTTTCTAGTAAGCCAGAAACATAGCCGCTTTAGTATTTATATGTTACGTGATAAACTGAGTGTTTTAAGACATATTTGTTAGGGCATTTTTTTTTTCATTTTTTGCCTGTTTCAACTCATAAGATCATCTTTTGTGTTATTTGGACATTTTTGAGGCATTTTCATTCAATTTTGGCCACAAATCCCCATTATTAATATAAAATAATGTCTATTGCCTTTGATATTTTGTCTACATATTTTGTCCATTAATACCCATTATTTTTTACTTGGTTGGAGCCACCAGCGTGGCTCAGTCGGTTAAGACGCTTGCCTGCCGATCTGATGTTGCACGGGTTCGATTCCCGCTTGGGCTGATTACCTGGTTGGGTTTTTCCGAGGTTTTCTCCAACCGTAAGGTGAATACCAGGTAATCTATGGCGAACCCTCGGCCTCATCTTGCCAAATACCATCTCGCTATCATCAATCTCATCGACGCTAAATAAGCTCGTAGTTGATAAAGCGTCGTTAAATAACCAAATAAAAAAATACTTGGTTGGTTAACGACGCTATATCAACTACTAGGTTACTTAGCGTCGAGATTGGTGATAGCAAGATGATACTTGGCGAGATGAGGCCGAGGATTCGCCATAAATTACCTGACATTTGCCTTACGGTTGGGAAAAACCTCAGAAAAAACCCAACTACATAATCAGCCCAATCGGGAATCGAACCCGCACCCGAGCGCAACACCGGATCGGCAGGCAAGGGTCTTAACCGACCGAGCTACGCCGGCGACTAATACCCATTATTTTATATAATATTTTAATCGTTTTTCTACACAAATATTGCCCTTTTAACTTAGTACACCCCACGTAATGGATCAGTCCAACCATCCCTTCAAAAGAGACTCATCTATTGCTAATTCCGTATTAGAGTTGCCTTGTGATGGGCTACATGGAAACTACATCAGGAATAATAATTAATTAAAGTGTACCACTTAGAAAAAATGATGTAAAATTAAATAAAATTAGATGTTGGTACTAGAATTTAATTTAATTACTAGTCTAAATATTAAGTAGTACAAAATTCCTTTTCCTACTAAGCCAATTTCAGAATGTAAGAACAATTTTAGAGCATTTTAAGGGCATTTTTTTTTTTAAGATTTTTAGGTCATAAATGCATTGTTTTAGGACATTTTTTCATGATTTATAGGTCATCAAAATCCTAGCCCTAGTCATTAGGAAAGTCCAGGATAACAGAGAGGGTTTGGAATTGAACTGGTTACATCAGCTTCTTGTCTATGCGGATGACGTGAATACAGACGTGGACAAAATATTAGACTAAATTGATTATATGTGCAACAAAGCTGTATTTATCAGCAGAAATAATGAACAAAAATGTATTTTGCACAGAAATAATAAACAGAAAATTGAGTCTTGAGGTTACTAATATTTTGTGAACATTCCCTTAATCTGTATTAACGTTGATTTTGTCAGGAATGCTGGAAACTAGAGTTTCACACTTTCTTTGAATGTCAGCATCATTTAGCCAGATATCAGACAGCGCTAAAATGTGCCCATGTTTTGTTATAAGCCTCTTTTTGTTCACTTTCTTCTTCAGTATAGATCACAGATTTTCAATTTCGTTCATGTCCGGTTATGTCTCGTGGTGAGAATATTGCACGAAGTGGAAATATAAAAATTGGAAATTTATCCATTGAAGAAGTGGAAAAATTCAAATACTTGGGAGCAACAGTAACAAATATAAATGATACTCGGGAGGAAATTAAACACAGAATAAATATGGGAAATGCCTGTTACTATTCGGTTGAGAAGCTTTTGTCATCCAGTCTGCTGTCAAAAAATCTGAAAGTTAGAATTTATAAAACAGTTATATTACCGGTTGTTCTTTATGGTTGTGAAACTTGGACTCTCACTTTGAGAGAAGAACATAGGTTAAGAGTGATTGATAATAAGGTGCTTAGGAAAATATTTGGGGCTAAGAGGGAAGAAGTTACAGGAGAATGGAGAAATTTACACAGCACAGAACTGCACACATTGTATTCTTCACCTGACATAATTAGGAACATTAAATCGAGACGTTTGAGATGGGCAAGGCATGTAGCACGTATGGGCGAATCCAGAAATGCATATAGAGTGTTAGTTGGGAGGCCGGAGAGAAAAAGACCTTTTGGGAGGCCGAAATGTAGATGGGAAGATAATATTAAAATGGATTTGAGGGAGGTGGGATATGATGATAGAGACTGGATTGGTCTTGCTCAGGGTAGGGACCAATGGCGGACTTATGTGAGGGCGGCAATGAACCTCCGGGTTCCTTAAAAGCCAGTAAGTAAATATTCTTTTGCTATATGCTACTTACCGACGCTATTTACATGATCGTAAGTTGACAATAACACACGTTATCTGGTTGCTGTTTAAACTAAAGAAAAACTGAGTTGTTACAATTTATAATAATATTCGTTTGGTGCTGAACTGCAGTTGGCCACGAGGGTCCAGAATTCAAATGAAGTATGCAATAATTATATAGTTAGAAATGAATTGCAACAATTATAATAATAAATTAGACTATATAAAACTTTCAATTTATGAAAAAAAGAGATGTAAACAGTATGAAATAATATCAAATATTAATAAAAATAGTTTAAAATATTAATTAATTTGAAAAGTATAAATGGTGATGAAGAATCCCTAAGGAAACTTTTATTATATCAATAAATTAATTCTCGTAAGGAATTTTCCGTGAAACTTAATTCTATTAAGATTTTATGTACAAATTTTATAACACCTAAATGCCTGAACTTCTGAGCTGTAATTATAATGTAAACTCACAAAACAAAACCTTTATTTACATCACATCCACACAAAGAAACGTTTATAATGTCACAGCGTCAAAATCCAAATCCCCTTTATACGTTCATCGCTTAAGAAACATATTAAAATGTTACATTTGCGTTTAATAGGCATATATCGATTTCAAACAGTTATTTACGTAACTAGGGCAGAAAGTGATACTGTTGTGTACGAGTGAGACGTTTACGGGCGACTATTGAGGTTTTTGTAGGCTAGGAGTCACGAACTGATGTTGTGTACCTTTAGTATTGTCTTTTTAGTAGGTCTAGTTACAACGTCATGAAATAGTTTATATATTATTTCTGTTTCTGTAAGTAAAGATAAATGAAATTACCTGTTAGTGTTTTTAGTAGACTAGAGGCATTCACTACAATTTTGTGTTCATAGTTTGCTAGCCTATGTATGTGTTGATATTGTGACGTGATAGTTTTCATAATATTTCATCACAACTGTTTATATTACTATCACTATTACACTTGTACTACGTCATACTACTTTTGACTAATAAAACGGTTCGAAAGAACGTCTTTCAACCAATCATGGCTGCTTATTGCACAATTTTATCGCTTCCCTAGCATTTGTTTAATTTTATCACTTCCCTAGAATTTGTTCCTTTTTATCACTACCTTAGCATATTTTGTTTCTTTGTTTGCCAACGTTTCAAAATGTAAATTCTTTACGGTACTATAAAACCTGCTTTGCGATCGTAATTTGCTTCCCGCATAGATAGTCGACTGAAAATAGCGGCTCCGTTCAAACATTTTGTTTAAGGTAATATTAGTGAAATATAATTTTAGGGAGAATGCTGGGTTTGCAGTAAAAGACATGCCCTGTGGCAGAACACTTTATCATATGTATGTATGTATGTATGTATGTATGATATGTATGTATGTATGTATGTATGATATCTAGCCTTCTGTATGTATGTATATGTAGGATATATTAATATGTACTGTTATGTTTTATGTTTCGTTATATGTTCATTTTATGTTCTCTGTCCTATGTTACATTATGTTACACTATTTTATATCGGACCTTATGTTATGTTACTTTCAGATCACGAATAAACATACAAATCGTTAGCGAAATTAAACACACAGTCGCAACCCTTTTTTACGTGTTTTTTATAGACGAGAAAACAGATCGCTGCAATTCCGGCAGATCTACTTTCCGGCCTCTTGCATCGCGATGCTAGGGAGTTGAAAAGGGGATCGTGAAAGGAAAGTGCCAGGTCACTCCACCTCACCCTATCCAAGCCATTAATCACCCTCTTGTTATTGTTGACGTTGTTACCGTCCATGTCACACTTTTTAATCTTCTCTCGCCTTTCTGTAAGATGTACCTCTTCATTTTTCATACCGCAATCCCGTAAAGGGGCTTGCTGTGATTGTTTCCCACAGGAAGATGCTCTTGTTGGACATCGCTTATGAAAAATGTTTCGTTCTCATAAATCTTAAACTATATTTTAAGAATTTTTCTTGCATAACGTAAGCAGTTATGCGTTATTACTTTATTTATTTACTTATTTATTCATTTATTTTTATTTATTTATTTTGTTTAATAGATTTATTTCTACTGACAGAGTTAAGACCATAATGCCTTCTTTTCCACTCAACCAGTATTAGAACGTTAGCAAATATAAAAATGACAGCAATACAGAAGCAATATACAATTAATAATAATAATAATAATAATAATAATAATAATAATAATAATAATAATAATAATAATAGGATTAGGGTGGCCAGTTCTTTTACTCCTCCATTGCACACATCGCTGATTAGTAATTTGTAGGAAATACCAGTTAATCGTTGTGTGGCGTAAAAACATTTCTTTATTTGTTCTTGATAGTAGGTCTACACTCTGTTTTAATGAATAATAATAATAATAATAATAATAATAATGATGGTGATGGTGATGGTGATAATGATGATGATAATTATTATATAATAATTATTATTATTATATAATTATTATTATATAGTTATTATTATATAATAATAATTATATAATTATTATTATTATTGTTATTATTATTATTATTATTATTGGTATTGAAGGATTAATTGTTATTCATAGCTTATTTCAACTCTCACTTTGAGAGAGAAACATAGGTTAAGGGTATTTGAGAATAAGGTGCTTAGGAAAATATTTGGGGCTAAGAGGGATGAAATTACAGGAGAATGGAGAAAGTTCACAACGCAGAACTGCATGCATTGCATTCTTCACCTGATATAATTAGGGACATTAAATCCAGACGTTTGAGATGGGCAGAGCATGTAGCTCGTATGGGCGAATCCAAAATGCATATAGAGTGTTAGTTGGGAGACCAGATGGAAAAATACCTTCGGGCACCCGAGACGTAGATGGGAACATAATATTAAAATGGATTTGAGGGAAGTGGGATATGATGATAGAGACTGGATTAATCTTGCTCAGGATAGGGACTAATGGCGGGCTTATGTGAGGGAGGCAATGAACCTCCGGGTTTCTTAAAAGCCTTCCTTCAGTAAGTAAGTAATACAGGAGCAATATACAATTAATAATAATAATGATGATGATGATGATAATGATAATGATGATGATGATGATGATAATAATAATAATAATAATAATAATGTAATAATGTAATAATAATAATAATAAAGGTGTGGCCAGTTCTTTCTCTTCTCCATTGCACACATCGATGACTAGTAATTTGTAGATAATACCAGTTAATTGTTAATTGTTGTGTGACGCAAAAATTTCTTTATTTGTTCTTGATAAGCCTACGCTCTGTTTTAATGAATTATTATTATTATTATTATTATTATTATTATTATTATTATTATTATTATTATTATTATTATTATTATTATTATTGAAGAATTTTATTCATAACTTATTTAATCTTTTTATTAGACGCACTCAAATCTTACAGCAAATTGTATTTATTTATCCTAATTATATTACCATAATTTCTTTAAAATGTTACACGCAATCATAATGATCCCCTCAAATCCGCTTTTATTTTTTTTATAAACGTGAAAACCTAAAATTTCAAACCTCCACTTCCTGCCAAAAATCTAATCCTCGTCCGCTGTATCTGTACCCAAGCACGGTTCCACGTGGAACGCATTCCTCTATTTTGTATGCACGTATAAGCTCTAACTGAGAATTTTAAGTGTCTAGAATTTGTACTATAATATACTTTGCAGATTATTTTGGCTGAATTTTTTATCCGATTCTTCCGTCCTAATAATATATTAACTATGTGTGTCCGCGTAACTGCGTAAACGCGCGTGTGCAAATAAAGACAAAGAGGTAGGGAGAGAGATAGATGCCAATGTACGCCGAACGCATACAGTAAGTTCAAACCTGTCTCGTAAGGGAGGTACATACGATTAATCCTAACGTAGATCTACCTTCTAACCTCACGAAGTTGGTATGTGGAGTAGAGGCTATTTTGGTTTACTGGAGCAGTCGCTGGGGATGGTTTTTGGTATGTTATCTTGAAAGTTAAGCTTAAAATACTTTATAACATTGCAGTTTCACATTGTTGTCTTATTTCATGTAAGGAGGACTTCGAAGTTTCAGAGTAGCGCTGTCAAAATACGACTTCTCGGTACAGGAGATCAGGATTTGATACCGCTAAGATTGGATTTTATTTGGAGCAGGGTTTCTCTCTTAATTTATCATACAATTCTGAATTCAAAATTGTTTTATTATCATGGTATCATCTCACTGTGTCTCAATACCCTCTAATTTATAAGTTAGTTATAAAAATTATCAATTATTAATAGCTAGAGCCCGGATGTTTAGGCATTTAAAACAGTTGAAATAGGCAGGCAAAAAGGGCAATAAGAACGTAAAAAAAGCACAATAAATTATGAAAAAGGCATTATAAATTTTAGAAAGACGTAATATATGTTAAATTTAAATTATATCAACATAACTCACATTTTTACTTCGTAGGTGACACATGTTGACTTATAATAGTAATATGCGTTACAAGAGCGGTATGTTGAAGTTTTCATGTTCGAAGAAAAGTTTGAAAAAGAGAAACGTAGTTGAGCTTTTTTAATTTCTGAGAATTGAAAGAAAACATACCGCTCGTGTATCGTACATTATTTTGTGCGAAGATCGTTTATTACATACCTGAAAGACGAATTTCTAATTAGTTGCAATTAAATCTCCATCTTAGTTTCTGTTCAATGACGCCAAATTTGCAAAACAAAAATATCTATCTTCAACATTGTTGCTTTAAAATGTTTTCTGTGTTTACTATACTCCAGCAGGCCGTGATATACGTCTGTCTTTTTTCCCCCCAGTCTATAAATGCGAACTTAAAACAAACGGTAAGGTTATGTAATGATTTATTTTTCATTTTAATATTTTAACAATATTATTTATATAACATATTGCAGTAATAACATCGGCATCTTGAATCTTGTTGATTTTTTCACTGCTTCCTTAATGTTACTTGCATCACGAATACAGTAACTTTAGTGGAGTTGTAGAGTTTACTTAATTTTTGCAAATATTTAAAAACAATAATTAACATTGCAATTTAGGTGAAATTGCAGTGGTAAGTTTCCAATTTATAATTATTACTATATTGAACGTCTCTAAAAATAATATGTTAAAAGCCTAAAGCAGTAAAATCAATATGTCACTTAAAAAGGCCATATAAGAAGAGGGAAATTGTTATGTGTTAGGTTGGGAATACTGAATATGGAATTTTATACTTTCCGCGGATTGGTTTTGTGCGGAAACCAAGCAAATACGCACGATCTCGCACAAAATACTTTTTTCCGTGATTAACTGTCTTTTCACAAACCTTACATAACAAAACTGTTCCATCGGTTGAAAACACATGGGCACTAAATTCACTAACGTAAGCATGAAGTTTACTTTTCAATGGTTTACTGAATTTAGGCATTCTAGCTAACCGATCTTATACCTTCTGTCACCCGACAATAACCAACTGTTCCTCACTCAAATTTCTTTCTCCTACAATAATAAACACGTGTAGCACAAAATTGTAACAGTAAGTTATGAAAATATGAAAGCAAACAAATTGAAAATGCTACGTGACAACTTCTTTGGGAACGAGCTTAATATTTAAGATTATAAAGCTGATTGTTGGTATCGTGAAGACATGACAATATTGTATTTTGTAACTGTGGAGTGTCTATCATTATTCATATTACACGAATAGTATTATTAGCAGATTAAGCACCGAAATATTTTTTTAATTTATTTATTTTTTTCGAAATGATAGCCGTCCAAATCTTGATTTTAAATATCGGCATCCTAATAAATTCAAATGAACAAAAAATAAAATGTATATTAATGTTAAAAAAATACATAATGAAATTTAAAAAAAAATAATATTCTGCGACAAGATGTGGTAGCTATCAAAACGATAAAAATTTATTGAAAATAAATAATATACATTGAATATTATAAAGATGAACAGAGATGGTGATTGATGATGAGAGTCATTATTTCATAAATTTAAATTTCATACACTTTATAATTAATTAGAAAATTGCAAATAAACAAGAAATATTGCTTTAAAATGACAAAAAGACATTTATTATTGAATTAGTAAGAATAAGGCAAAATAGGCAAAATAAAAATAGGCCCTATCACTTTGATTTAACCAACTCACATTTATATCTATGAAAATAATGATTTACTTCCACCCAGTAAAAAGGCATTTTGCCAAACATTCGGGGGTATACAATAGTTATGAATAATAAAGATAATAAATAACACTTTCCAAGAATTTCAATATGAACGCAAATAGGGACAAATAAGACAAAATAATAAAGATGGAGATAAATATATTGTTAGCAAAACAGTTAGGCCTATTTAATATAAACAAGAATTTATTCATGTTCTAGCGCATTCTAAAAGTGTAAAATTCGTGCGATGGAAGAACCTTCACACATTTAACAAAGATAGACAACAAAATAAAGAAGTTTAAAACTAAAATTTAAATCACATAGAAATAGGCCTAATAACATTTTAAAATTTCACAATTTCATTTGCACAAATGCAAAAATACACGTTAAACAAATACATAATGTTTAAAAATAATATTTATAACGACATTTTTGTGTTTACCGACACATTTTGTACACATAGATATTTTAATGATTAATTTTTTATGTACCCTTGGACCACAGTAAATAGCGTTACTATAATTAAGAGCGATGGTTTTGAAGCACTTCGGTTCCTTCAGACGTATTAATTCGGATCTTTTAGTACTATATTTATGTTGAACAAATTTGAATTTATCACGATTTTTGTGTATAAAATTTAAGGAAACATTGCAATAATTAATTTAGGTTTGAAAATATTGAAATAAGCGGGATATAAACAAAAGTTCCGACGGGTAATCAAAAGATTTATTAAGACAATTTTAATTATTCTTTCCTGGACAAGGATTATTTAAATGAGAGTAGAATTACGAGCACTTTTAATCGTCATATTCCTTACTGGAGAATAGATTGAAATAAAGCCAACGGAATGTACGTAAAATATAAACTGATAAATATGACTGGTGCGGTGTAACTAAAAATAAACTATTGTACGTAATCTTTTGCTCCAGGACATAATACGTTTATTTCAACGTAAATGTTTATCGATTATAATGTCTAAATATTAAACTTCTGAGGATTCAATTAAAAGAGAATTTTTTTTGCGCTTAAAAATGGCTTAACCATGTCAATAGGATGGACCGTTCCAGACTCCGAAGACAAATTCTCCGCTATATACCACATGGAAGACGATCTTTGGGACCCCCTGAAAAGATGGACGGAGACCGTAACAGGCCACTAGGCTAATACCTGCAAGGACGATGATGATGATGATGATGATGATGATGTCCTGTTAATACAGTGACGTCATTAATTACAGTAGGCCTTGGATCACTGAAATTATTAAATTTGAAACGAAGGAGTTTTGAATTCAGCTGGATATGATAACACACAAAGAGGGAACGAATTTGACATCATGATGCATTCAGTGCATAAATAGAGGTGATTAATAAATGCGGGAAGTATGAAGACAGAAATAGTTAATTAATTTTTAAAAAATTAACATAATCTAAGTCGAGCACTTAACTGTGGTACTGATTTCAAAATTAATTCAATTATCTGTAATGATATATTCATTACAGTTTCTAACAACTCATTGGCGTCATATTGATGTGTGAATCGTTTCGAGTATCAATTGCATTGACTAAGCCTCGTGCAATGAGATAGCAATTATGAATTACCGAGAAGCCTCCTCTTTGTTAAATTTAAGTGCGGGAGTAAGCTTATAAAGACAAAAATAAAAAAAGAAATATCGAAATTTTATTTCAAATCCCAAACATTCTTACAATCCCAACCGTACTCACGAAAACAATCACGGAGAACATAACCGTATAAAGTAAACTTAAGAAAATTAACTTTCAATGTTGCATACATAGACTATTAGTAATTGAAACTGTCAATAACAAAAAGTTCCTAAAATACATTTTCCCGATTTCATCTCCATCAGAAAGCACTGCTATAATGCTCTATATATGCACACAAGGATCTCTAATCCCATTTACAACATTATAACCTCCTTTTTAACTTGTTTTTTACGTCTCCAATTTCTTATTGAGTTCTTATTAGTTACGAAACAGTATTCCAGAATTTTTCCAAACTCTGCTTTCCACGCAAAGCTCCTTTTGCATCGAACTCCTAATATCTGTAGTACAGACGTTTACATATACAATTTAACCGTAAGTAATGTCATTAATTTCGGGTGTTATTTTTTTAGATAGGCTATTTAAAACAAAAAGCTTAATACAATAATTATTTTGCTCCTTTTCGTTCCTTATGAGATTAAAAAAAATTTGTGTATGAAACATTTTCATTGCGTGTTTTGGAGAAGCCATTGATTTAATTCCCGGTATGCTCAGTGAATTTAAGAGAGCAGTGTATTACGATAATACATTATTGAAAGAATTTTAAGTTTGTCCTTTAAATACGCAGAAATTTGACCCGAACAAATATAACATTTTAAAATCCCTTTGCAGAACGAATAGTTACATTTCTTCGGATCAAATTTATGTACATCTATACTAATAATAAATCTGTAGCCGAAATTTTTCTGGTAATTTTCGATTTTCCAAAATTAATTGGTCCTAACATATATAATTAATCACCCTGAAACCGAAAATCGCTTTTTTGAAATTTTTGTTTGTATGTCTGTCTGTCTGTATGTTTGTTACCTTTTCACGCGATAATGGCTGAACGGATTTCGATGAAAATTGGAATATAAATAAAGTTCGTTGTAACTTAGATTTTACGCTATATGGCATTCAAAATACATTATTTAAAAGGGGGGTTATAAGGAGGCCTGAATTAAAGAAATCGAAATATCTCGCTTATTATTGATTTTTATGAAAAATGTTACATAACAAAAGTTTCTTTAAAACTAATTTGCGATAAGTTTTATTCCATGAAAAGCTTGATAGGACTGATATTTAATGAGATAAATGAGTTTTAAAATTAAAATAACTGCCATCTAAGGCCGTGTAATGAATTAAAAAGCAAATGACTTCGTCTATAAGGGGCCTTGGACAGCAACAATCGAAAGCTGTGAAAGATAGCCTACAGAGAATTTTCTGTGTTTGTATGAAGTAATATCGGAAGCTAAATTAACCGAATTGTTTAATTAATTATTATTTCACCATTGGAAAGTGTAGTTTCTCTAGATGGACATAATGCTATAATGTTACAGTAACTTCTGATATAATATATAATATAATATAATATAATATAATATAATATAATATGATATGATATGATATAATATAATATAATATAATATAATATAATATAATATAATATAATATAATATAATATAATATAATATAATATATATAATATAATATAATATAATATAATATATTATATAATATAAGTTATTTGAAGGGTGCAGAACCATAGTGGGCCCAAGCACCATTTACTGAATACGTAGAAAACAAGGGTTAAAATTAAGTTATTACCATAATTCAATGGAAACCTATAACAAGTAAAATAAAATTTACACATTAAATCTAAATGACGTCAATCTTCATTAAACTATGGTTGCATGTAATAAAAATTAAGAAACATGGTAAAGGAATTGTCATTGCACCAAATGAGTGTCTCTGGACCAAAATGATCGCATTTTAATTATTTGGATGCAATTTAAATTAAGTAACATATTAAACGATGTATCCTTCTATCAAACACGAATGTTCCCTGGATCAAATGTCCTATTTTAATTATGTAATTACTTTATATTTATTTCTAACGGGTGCAGCGGAGCGCACGGGTACGGCTAGTTTAAAATAAGAAACTGAAATTCTTTCATCAACTTTCTATCATAATAAATAGGGCTAGGATTTTGTTGAAATTGCATCTTTTTTCTAGTAAGCCAGAAACATAGCTGCTTAAGTATTTATATGTTATGTGATAAACTGAGTGTTTTAAGAATATTTGTTAGGGCATTTTTTTGCATTTTTTGTGTTTCAGCTCATAAGAGCATTTTTTGTTTTATTCGGTCATTTTTTTAGGCATTTTCATTTAATTTTGGCCATAAATCCCCATTATTGATTCAAAAATAATGTTTATTTCCTTTGATATTTCCTCTACATATTTTGCCCATTAATACCCATTATTTTGTATAATATTTTAATCGTTTTCCTACATAAATATTGCCATTTTAACGTAGTACACCCCATGTAATGGATCAGTCCAACCGCCCCTTCAATATAGACTCCTCTGTGCCTGCTAGTTCCGGATAAGAGTGGCCTTGTGGTGGACTACATGGAACTACATCAGGTTAAATAATTAATTAAAATATAGCCTACTACTTAAAAAAATTATGTAAAATTAAATAAACTTAAATGTTGGTACTAGAATTTAATTTAATTACTAAATATTAAGTAGTACAAAACCTCTTTTCCTACTAAGCCAATTATGTAAGATCAATTTTTAGGGCATTTTTAAGGACATTTTTGAAAGATTTTTAGGTCATAAATGCTTTGTTTTTAAGACTTTTTTTTCATGATTTATAGGTCATCAAAATCCTAGCCCTAATAATAAAGTTTTTAAGAACCTGGTATGTTGTTGTGAAAATCAAAGGATCTTTTAAATTACTCAAAATTCTGTTATTATCACCGCGGCCTCAAGCTTAACATGTCGGCATCATACAATAACGTGCGGTATGCTTTTAAAACATAATTTTGCCGACCGATTGTTGCTCTGTAGGTTTCACTCTAAGCGTCACGTTGTCACGTCTACTTCCTCTATAAGAATATGCACTAGTTTGTTATATTGTTATTAGGAAAGTTCAGGATAACAGGCAGGGTTTGGAATTGAACGGGTTACATCAGCTTCTTGTTATGCAGATGACGTAATGTGTTAGGAGAAAATATTAGGAAAACACGGAAATTTTATTATTAAAGCGATTTTTAAATTATATCATTATGTCTCGTGACCAGAATATTGTACGAAATGGAAATATAAAAATTAAATCCTTCGAAGAGGTGGAAAAATTCAAATATCTTGGAGCAACAGTAACAAATATAAATGACATAGGAAATTTTTAAATCATTATTCGGTTGACCTTAATGTCTGCTGTCCAAATATCTGAAAGTTACAATTTATAAAACAGTTATATTACCTTCTTCTGTATGTTTCAAACTTGGACTCCACTCTGAGATTAGAACATAGGTTAAGGTGTTTGAGAATTGCTTAGGAAAATATTTGGTAAGCGGATGAAACAGGAGAATGGAGAAAGTTACACAACACAGAACTGCACGCATTGTATTCTTCACCTGACATAATTAGAACATTAAAACAGACGTTTGAGATACAATGTAAATTTCAAAGAAATGCATACAGAGTGTTAGTTGGGAGGCCGGAGGGAAAAAGACCTTTAGGGAGGCCGAGACGTAAAGATATTAAAATGGATTTGAGGGAGGTGGGATATGATGATAGAGACTGGATTAATCTTGCACAGGATAGGGACCGCTGGCGGGCTTATGTTGAACCTTTCCCTTAAAAGCCATTTGTAAGTAAGTAAGTTTATTTCAAAGTACGTTGACATTCTTAACTCTTAATAATAACTCTTTAATAATAATTTTTAATCACATACCTTAATGTTCGTCCTCAGCACAAGACATTGCAACCTCGGTTTTAGTCCACGTGGTTTAGACAAGTAGATTTCATTTTATAATGGAAGCAGCTTATTGGTTGCAACGAGTGACTGGAGCGGCGACACAAGAAATTGAAAACAATAATACAATTAAATTTCAAAGACCTGCGGAATGTTACTCACGAGGCCGAATGTTAAACATGAGACCGCGGCGATAATAATGTTGTTTTATATATATAGTTTCAAATTAGATTTTTTATTTATTTATATATAAGTATATTTAAGGCCACGAGTTCTTCTCTTCCACACTACCAGAAGTGAAATATACATTGAGAATTACCCTCTAACGATAAGAGTAAAAATCAGAATCATACGGATAGTAGACCTACTTATCGACTAAAACAGTGTTAACATTTAGGGGAATTTTTTAGAAGTATTCATTCGGAACTGATAGTGTGTTAATTGGATTTTTCACAGCAACATGAAGCTTTAAAATTCAATTTTCTCAAAAGTTTAAATTGTGAATTGTTTCCCTTTTGAACTGGGCAGTCGATATGCAGTAAAAATTTTATGTTTTTATCTTATGACGACCCACACCTCCCATAAAGGTTTACCTTCGTCTCTGCTAAAATATAAGTATTACCAGTCTAGTATATACAGTCACGAAGCTTGAGTTTTGAGGGTGCTAGGAACGAACAATAGACTGTGCCAATACTCTTTCGCATTGTCTGTAATGAGGCGATAGTAGCGATCCTAGTAGTAAGCAACTGTCTGTGGATGCATATTTACTACGTATTGAGCTTCGTGACTGTATATACTGGACTGTGGTATTACTGTCTTAGTAAGGGTTCGAATCTTGCTTGGACTAATTATCTGGTTGGGTATTTACGAAGATTGACCTTAACTATAAGGAAAATTTCAGGTAATGCTAAAACTATGAGTCATATCATAAAGATAAAATATCGCTATCAATAACGCCATGACGTAATTAAAACTTCATTATTAAAGAACAATCTAAAAAATCGCAGACTTTTAATAGCTATTTATGAAACAAGTTGCGAAATGATGGCGTTTTAAGCACGAGAAGTGAAGATTAGGGAGGTGGAGAACACGGTGAGGGCTTAAAACGCTAGTTTCGTGTTTCATACAAGATTTTTTTTTTTTTAGATAGTCGCTCGAGAATCCCTAGAATATCATCGAAATGATAGCCGCCCAAATCTTGGATTTAAAATATCGGCATCCTAATCAATTCAAATGAACAGAAAAGAAAATGTAAATTAATATTTAAAAAATACATAATGAAATTTTAAAAAAGAATATTCTGCGACAAGATGTGGTGGCTATCAAAACGACAAAAATTATTGAAAATAAATAATATAGCCTACATTGAATATTATAAAGATGAATAGAGATGCTGATTAATGATGTTCAGTGAAGATTTTAAAATGGTTGATGCAATTGTCTGAAGATATCTATATTTTAAAGAGAATGAAATTGTTGATTCGTTCTCTCGCAATGGCTAACTTATGTTAAAGACTAAAGAATATTAGGCCTACATTTGTATGGAAAAAGAGATTTCCGGCCTTCGGATATGTAGTAGGCTATGGTGATTGTTTTTTTTTTTTTACAAAAGCCGCCCTTTTCGATTGAATAATAAGTTTTTGTTTGGAAAGAAAAAGGAAAAACATTAAGATAAGAAAAGTAGTCAGTTACAATAAAAATTTTGTGGAGTTCTAATTATAGCTAAGGATGACATCTGCTTGATAATTTTGGAATATACGAATCAGTCGGAGCTAAAAGGAACTAAGTCACTTTTCACAACTTTTCAGGAGAAACAAAAAACATTCTACTAATAACACAAATGCATTTATTTTTATGTTACAGAAGACAAAAGAATATTTAAAAGGCTAGTTCCTCCTTCTATCGTTCGATGCGCATGACATCCGTTGTTCAAATTGCTGCATAACCCAAAACTGCAAATTTTGACTTATTTTTCCTTTTAGCTCCGACCGATTCAATTATTACAACGAAAGTGATAAATATAATTATGGAAATGAGTGCTTCGGAAGTGAATAATGTTTGTATCAAATTTCCAAATGTTGTAATTTTCAATTTAAATAATTGTGTTGTGAATATTTATAATAAATGTGACTAGTTGCAGAAAATGGGACCTAAAGTCGGATTTTTATTTTTTTTTTCTGTTTTTTTTTTTTGGTTTCAAAAAGAGGATGGCATACTGAGCATTTACAAAAAAAAAATCATTGTTCTAGGTGCTATACTTTTTAATATATTACTTATTGAATATTGATATTACATTATGTACTTTTCGAGAAAAATGCAATTAAAGTTTTCATTTGTTTTCTTAGCAACTGTAAGAAAGATTTAACACAGTGTAAAACTACGTCCTAGCATAGTCTAGTATATACAGTCACGAAGCTTGAGTTGTGAGGGTGCTAGGAACAATAGATTGTGCCGGTACTATTTCGCATTGTCTGTAATGAGGCGATATTAGCGATCCTAGTGGTTAGCAACTATCTATGGATGCATATTTACTACGTATTGAGCTTCGTCACTATATATACTAGACTGTGGTCCTAGTTTAACGTGTAAAAAAAACCTACAGGTAGCGCAAGATGTCAAAACATAGAAATGCAGTTTTTATACCGCAAATTCGTTATTTTGTTCTCCTGTAAAATTTTCTTTTACGACTTTAGGTCCCTTTTCGCGCAACGAGTTAAATAGTCGGAATTTATGTTTTCAGTATTTCTAATTACCGTACTTAAAAGTACTTTCAGGCACGGAAATTTACTTTTAAGTACGCTAATAAATTTATGTATACGAAAATCAATAACTTTCCCATACTAAAATGAGAATCGAAAAGTCGTCATTATCAAACGACTGCCTAAAAAATAAATTACAGAATGACGAAAGCGACAAGTATTTTTGCATCACTATCTTAACCCTTAAGCAGTCGCGCTTAACCACCCCGTTCAATTAAACCGTTATCTCGAGTATGCGAATTCCGATTTCAAAAATGTTTACGGTTATTGTTACCTTACCAATTCCAATAAAGGTACTGAAAGTTTCAGAAGTACAGGCTTACAGAATATATAGTTACGAGCTCCGTAATATCTGACTGGGGTGTTCACAACACCTCGCGCGACTTCTTAAGGGTTAATGAAAATTCACAAACTCTGTAAGCGTTTCAGGGCCAGGTATTTATGGAGATTAGTTTTATCATTTGTGTTTTTTAATATTGCTGTCGGAGGAGATTGTTGGAGATTGAAAAGTACTCTTGGCGGAGATTAATGGAAATTCTGAAAATACAATTATTTTGGAATTGGAGCATTAACTCAGTATGAATATTACTTTCAAAATAATTAACAGGTTCGCTGGATTCTAGTAAAAGTGTGGTATGGTCAATAGACAATATTTGTTGGATTGAGACTGTATTTAACACACATTCAAGCCACCGGCGTGGCTCAGTCGGTTAAGGCGAAAGCCTGCCGGTCTGAAGTTGCGCTCGGGAGCGGGTTCGATCCTCGCTTGGGCTGATTACCTAGTTGGGTTTTTTCCGAGGTTTTCCGCAACCGTAAGGTGAATGCCAGGTAATCTATGGCCAATCCTCGGCCTCATCTCCCCAAATACCATTTCGCTATCACCAATCTCATCTACGCTAAAGTCCACACCTGTGGAGTAACGGTTAGCGCCTCTGGCAGCGAAACCAGGTGGCCCGGGTTCGAATCCCGGTCGGGGCAAGTTACTTGGTTGAGGTTTTTTCCGGGGTTTTCCCTCAACCCAATACGAGCAAATGCTGGGTAACTTTCGGTGCTGGACCCCGGACTCATTTCACCGGCATTATCACCTTCATTTCATTCAGACGCTAAATAACCTAGATGTTGATACAGCGTCGTAAAATAACCCAATAAAATACAAAAAAATCGACACCAAATAACCTAGTAGTTGACACAGCGTCGTTAAATAACCAAAAAAACACACATTCATTTAAAAAAATTGCGGCCTCAAATTAACACTTTCAAGTTATCAGTGAAATGTTGAATTCTCCGTCTTTTGAGTTCACTAATGTAATCAGAAGACTTGGAATGCCATGTAATGTAGTCTACTTGGATATATAACAAGTTCAAGTAAAAAAAATCTGAAAAATCTCAGAATATGAATTTCGTAATAAAACGACGCAATAGTAATAATTCGCGAATGTGTTCATATTTCGCTATTAGAACTCTATTTCGCGATTTGTCGCGATTGTTTTATACCGGTATGTATTTTTTTGTATGTGATTTGATCCTGGTTGAGTGGAAGAGAAGGCCTGATGGCCTTAACTCTGCCAGGGAAAATAAAACTATTATTAAAACTATTATTATTATTATTATCCCAATATTATTAATCAGAATCGCTTAAGGGGACACTCAACTTGAAAATTGGAGAAAATGTGTAATTTTGTGTATCGGTTTTACAATATTATCTTTTTGAAGCTATTTTTAATATTTTTTAATCATTAAAAAATTTAAAATTTAATATCATAGAAGTAAAAAATTAAATTTTTACACTAATTTACGTGACAGAACTAAATCAATACACAGAATTCTTTCCCTCTTCATTGAGAAGGCACAGTCAAATGCACAAAGCCAAAAAATAAAAAAAAATATAATTAAAAGTGATATTTCAATTAACGATTGATTAAAAATTGAAACTTTTTTATTTCGAAAAGTATTGGATGTAATGAGCTGAGATTTTACATGTTACTTTCCATGTACAGACGTGGACAAATTATTAACAAAATTGACGATTTTTATGATTAATTCTATTTACAAAATTTGACTTTTCAATTTAGACTACAGTTGACAATTTTGCATATTTCTATCATTACAGTAGATAGAAATATGCAAAAATTTCAAATGTAGGCTATTCTAAATTGAAGAGTCAAATTTTATAAAAAATATATATATAATAAAATCTTCAATTTTGCTAATAATTTGTAAATATTATGCAAAAATGTCAACTGCAGTCTAAAGTGAAGAGTAAAATTTTGTAAAAATATATAATAAAAATCTTCAGTTTTGTTAATAATTTGGAAATATCCAAAATGTCACCTGTAGTCCAAATTGAAGAGTCGAATTTTGTAAAAAATATATACAAAAAATCTTCACTTTTGCTAATAATATGCGAAAATATCAATTGTAGTCTAAATTGAAGAGTGAAATTTTGTAAAAATATAAAATAAAAATCTTCGATTTTTCTAATAATTTGGAAATACCCAAAGATGTCAACTGTAGTCTAAATTGAAGAATCATGGTTTGTAAAAATATATAATAAAATCTCCAATTTTGCTAATAATTTGTCCACGTCTGTATATATTAAACATTTTCTCCAAATTTGAAAAAGAGTGGCCAAATAGGAAAATAGTTCCAAAATATAGTAGAGTGTCCCCTTAATTCGTGAAGATTAGTAAAGATCTAGTGTATATCTATTATGTCGTGATTTTCGCGATCTCCATAAACACCCGGCCCTGTTAATAGTTAAGGAACCGCCTCTCGTCTCTGTATGAAGCTGTTGAAGTGCGAAATTTTCTACTGATCGATAAGTCGTCATTAAACAAGGTTCTTACCTGCAAGGCTTAGTGTGCGCGCAGGTTGGAGTGAGATGTGCAAACGTTGTGCAGCAACTGAAATTTGCAACAAAGTTTTGCAGAACAGGATTTCTGCACGTCGTAGCGGAGGGTAGAGAAGTCTCCCTGCAAGTTGCGACCCTCGGTGATGATCGCGGTCACTCAGTATCATTACGTGTCATCTCGGGGGCAACATTCTTAACTCGGACGCTGTGTCGTCGCACCCTGCTGCCCCTTTTCCCACACGCCAAGCCAGTCGAGTCATTTGACTCATTCAAGCCAAGTTCCTCTTATTCTACAATCGAGAAGGAAGATGTACAAGACCTAGCAGTAGAGCAAATTTACTGGCATGCATATTTATCTATTTCTGCTGATTAAAGCTCCACATTGACGCTCTTCCGACGTATAACCGTGGTTCGAATCCCTCATGGAGAAGTTTGTATTTCACACTGCAATGGGTATATACCCGGTGGCAGTGGTAACTAATTACACTCAATAATGACAATAATAAACTTTTTAATTAAAAATACAGTTAATAATAATACCAATAATTAATACTAACAATAATTTATAATAATAACAATAATAATAATAATAATAATAATAATAATAATAATAATAATAATAATAATAGGGAATATCCTAAATTAAATGAAGCACGATTGCTTAAAATAACATTTAAAATAAATCTAATTTGTATCTTAAACCTAAGTTCGAACTAAAGCCCACGAGTATGATATGTTCATATCTGCACAAGAACCTTTCAACACTACACTCATTTCGCTGTCAACTCACTCACTGCACTGGAACTACGACACATTTCACTGATTCTATCCTGATTTCACTAACACTTCAAAAACATTTCACTGTTCAAATACTTTGCACTGCCACTATAAACTATAAAGCTTCACTGACAGGAACACGTTTCACTTACACAACACACTTCACTGACACAACACACTTCACTGATACAACATAATTCTTCACTGATACAACACTTCAATAACAAAATATAATTTATACTCTTTACATACTGCGTATAATTACCGTCTATTAGTAAAGTCCTTAAGCCTATTTTTAAATACGTTTTTGGTTGTTGGTAAAGCCTTTAGTAAGTCTGCAGGTAAAGCATTCCAGTCCCTGATAGTACGATTGAGAAAAGAAAACTTTCCAGTGTCCGTCCTCTGTCTTCTTTCCCTCAATTTATGAGTGGTCGTTCCTTGAAGAGTTTATATTAATTCCCTCGCCTATTCAGAAGTGAGGACGCAGAAAAGGCTTATACCTAGAACAAATCATTCAAAATAAAAAAAACAGTAACTTTGTTGTGTATCTGAACTTATTTTGTTCTTTCGTTACTTTATTTTATTATCTACAGGGTTTTGTGCTTGCAGACTCTCATTCAACATATTAGTATAGTAGACATTCGAGTCCACACCTGTGGAGTAACGGTCAGCGCGTCTGGCCGCGAAACCAGGTGGCCCAGGTTCGAATCCCGGTCGGGGAAAGTTACCTGGTTGAGTTTTTTTCCGGGGTTTTCCCTCAACCCAATACGAGCAAATGCTGGGTAACCTTCGGTGCTGGACCCCGGACTCATTTCACCGGCATTATCACCTTCATTTCATTCAGACGCTAAATAACCTAGATGTTGATGCAACGTCGTAAAATAACCCAATAAAAAAAGTAGACATTAGAACCTCCAGGGGGCAGGCTGTAATTCTGACCATTAATTGGTAAATGGAGAACTGAGAAAGATTATCAGTAGCCGAAATTAAGGGGACTGGGTAGTCTGAACTCTTAGCTGTTACGTTTAAGTGAAGTAAGTGAAGAAATTGTGCTATTACTCTTCAACTTAATCTATAAATTTACCATTTTTACAGCATATATACAATATTTGCATGTATATTTAGATTTTTAGATTATATTTCTACCTCATATACCTGATTTTATGAAATGTTTAAGCTGAATAATATTAATTAAATTTAAGTTAAAAACATGGGTATTTTAGGAACATATTTTTCAGAAACTACTCGGACTAGAAGGCTGAAATTTTGCACATTTCTATTTCATATGATAGTGAAGGAGCATGGCCACTTTCACTTAATTATGAAAATTAATATGGATTTTACAGCAACAAAAGTATTTAAAAATGGAAATTTTAATTTTTTTGGGATGGAATATAGTTTTTTTTTATATTGAACGAATATTCATAATGTGATGAAAGTAGCGGTAATTATACTCATCTGCATTGAAAGTATGCTTGAATTTCTAGGAATTTGTAGTGCAAAAATTTTCTGAGAAAAACGTTCCTAATATACCTATGTTTTAAACTTAAATTTAAGTAATATTTTTCAGGTTTAAAAATGTTTATAAAATCAAGTATATAAGGTAGGAGGGTAATCTAAAAAACAAAATATACCTGGAAATAGTGTGCGTATGCTGTAAAAATTGTAAATTAATAGATTCAAAAGTTAAAGAGTAAAAGCAAAATTTCTTCACTCATACACAACAGCCATACACTCAGAGTACCCAGTCCCCTTAAAGGACGAGGAAACAAAGCAGAATTATCAGGTCGAAATTTCAAATAGGTTTGCCGTATTAGTAAGTTCCGACGAAGTTGAGGAAGAGTTAGATGTTAATAGCGTGTGGGAAAATATCCGAGGTAATATCAAAATTGCAGCTGAACAGAGCATAGTTTATCATGAAACTAAGAAAATGAAACCGTGGCTTGATGAAGATTGTTGCATGGCAGTAGAAAGAAGGAAACAGGCAAAATTGAAATTCCTACAGGATACAGTTGAGGCTAATAGAGATAATTATTTGAATAAAAGACGGGAAGCAAATCGTACACCTAGAAATAAAAAGAGAGATTACTTGAAGGAAAAACTGAATGAGGTAGAAACAAATAGTAAAAATAAAAACATTAGAGATTTATATAGGGGCATAAAGGAATTCAAGAATGGATATCAGGCAAGGGTAAACGTGATGAAGGATGAGAATGGTGACTTGCTTGCAGATTCTCAATCAATCCTGAACAGATGGAAAAACTATTTTGGGCAACTACTAAATATACATAGGCCAAATAGAAATGATCGGGACGAAATTGAAATACAAACTGCTGAGCTATTTATACCCGAATCCATACTTTCAGAAGTCGAAATTGCGATAGAAAATCTGAAAAAGTACAAGTCTCCAGGTATCGATCAAATTCCAGCAGAATTAATACAAGAGGGTGGAAGCGCATTATCTAACGAAATTTGTAAGTATGTAGTTGCTATTTGGGAAAAAGAAATTGTACCAGAACAATGGAAGGTGTTGGTTGGTTATTTAACGACGCTGTATCAACTACGAAGTTATTTAGCGTCGATGAGATTGGTGATAGCGAGATGGTATTTGGTGAGATGGGGCCGAGGATTCGCCATAGATTACCTAGCATTCACCTTAGGGTTAGGGAAAACCTCGGAAAAAAACCAACCAGGTAATCAGCCCAAGCGGGGATCGAACGGAGCGCAACTTCAGACTGGCAGGCAAGCGCCTTAACCGACTGAGCCACGCCGGTGGCTATGGAAGTTGTCCATAATCGTACTTGTCTTTAAGAAGGGGGACAAGACTAACTACTGTAGTAACTTTCGCGGAATATCACTTTTGTTGACGTCGTACAAAATTTTGTCCAATATGCTTTTGAGAAGATTAACTTCGTATGTAGATGAAATTATTGGAAATCTTCAGTGTGGTTTAGGCGTAATAGATCAACTATTGATCAGATATTTTGTATTCGACAAATAATGGAGAAAAAATGGGAGTATATCGGTACAGTACATCATTTATTCATGGATTTGAAAAAGGTATATGACTCTGTTAAGAGGAAAGTTTTACATAATATTCTTATAGAAGTTGGTATTCCGAAGAAACTAGTTCGATTAACTAAAATGTGTCTCAGTTAAATGTACATCAGAGTCAATATAGGCCAGTCTCTGTCTGATGCTTTTCCAATTCACTGTGGGCTAAAGCAAGGAGATGGACTATCACCTTTACTTTATAACTTCGCTCTAGAACATACCTGCACAAGCAGCGCTCAACGAGCAAGCGCGCTCCTTCGGAGCGGGAGAGCCGTGTTTCCGCTCGCCGAAACGGAGAGGAAGATACGTCAGAATGACATAGACTTTCTATAGATAGAGGAGAGGGAAACGACCACTCAGTTATCTAGTGGAGTGCAGTATGTAGGCCTATTCTCAGTAACTGTTTCACGTTGCTTACCTACTGCTACAGTACAGTATGGAGGAGTCTAAAAGACGGAACATAACATTTAACATTTAACGATTTACGGCTCGAACTTATTGATCTTCAATGTGACCTAAAGGTTAAAGATCGTTTGAATAATACTACTAGCCTGGTTGAGTTTTACAAGACTAAACATTAGCAATAATAACCACGACTACACAGGCTGGCTGTGAAAATGATTGCTATGTTTGGCTCAACATTTATATTTGTGCGCAACTGTTTTCTATAATCAACTTTAATAAAGGCAGACATCGAACATCTGTAACTGATGTTTCATTACGATCAGTAGACTACTGTTCCTTTCAGCTGCCAACAGCATAAAACTTCGTTTTGATGTACTGATAAATAAAAATGTAACAAAATGATATTGTACATTTAAGTAGGTATAGGATTTCTATTATTTCTGTAAAATAAATATTTCTTTATTAATTAATAGTAGTCCAAGATAGTTTTTCAAACACTGAACGGGAATTCATTTCATAAATACTCGTAATAGTACTTCCTTTTGTGTATATTTTGTACGAGATCACTCCTTCTTCCAGTCCACCCTTATACAGAGCGCAGCTAATATCTGCATTCCGCTTATGAGCTGTGAGCCGGCTCGGTGAGCGCAAACCTTGTGCAGGCCTGGTCTAGAATGTGCCATTAGGAAAGTTCAGGATAACAGAGAGGGTTTGGAATTGAACAGATTACATCAGCTTCTTGTCTATGCGAATGACGTGAATATGTTAGAGAAAATCCGCAAACGGTTAGGGAAAACAAGGAAATTTTACTTGAAGCAAGTAAAGCGAAGGTGATAATTCCAGCGAAATCAGTCCGGGGTCCAGTGCCGAAAGTTACCAATCATTTGCTTTTAATAGGTTTAAAGCCTGGTTGTGACAAGTTATCTGGTTGAGGTTTTCCGAGGTTTTCCCTCAACCCATTAAGAGCAAATGATTGGTAACTTTCGGCACTGGACCCCGGACTGATTTCTATGGAATTACCACCTTCGTCTCATTCAGACGCTAGATAACCATTGCAGTTGTTAAAGCGTCGTAAAATAACAAACTAAAAATATCAAGCAATAACAAAAATCTAAGGAGATATACCAACCCAGCTAAATAAGTCCCTAGTATTGAGATCCAAAATCCAGGGCATCAGCAAACAACAGTACGACTCATGACCCACACCCTGCGTACCATTTCGGACCAATGCGCATGGGAGTGGGGCAGAGCTGTTTAGTTGGCGGTATGCAGATCCATACCCTGTCTTGGTATCGTATCCCAGCTGTCCAACCCACAGACACAGCTCCCATAGTTGAGCTATAACAGTGTGTGTGTACATTGTGCATAATATATAGCCTCACTGATAATTGTGCAGTTTGATGGAAATGGGGCGTAACCCGACAACGGCTGCTAGGAGCCATTCGTACACGCATACCAGTTGATTACTGGCTGTGGGAACCTCTTGACCTGATTTAAAGGAGACCTTGTTTCGTTTAATTACTCCAGACTCTTAAATTTTACCTGTAATGATTATAATGAGACCCGTCTGTGTGGCATACTGGAAGTATGTGTGGTTCCTTGTTCAATTTCCTCATGCTGCCTTTGTGTTTCTTGTCTCTTCCAGTTCACCAAATCTGTCCAAAAATTGTTGCCTAATTAAAGAGTGATTTATCCAAATGGTACTAACAAGGAGAGGACACGCTCTGTATATCACCGAATAAAATAAGATTGTGTGAGATGAAAGTACAAGACGTACTGTTTAAAGTCATACCTGGTATGGGTGGCCAATGACCCCTCGTTTTGGAAATATTGGCTATTGTTTGTGACATACTTCTGTTAGGTGCTCAATAGGGATGCATTAGCCTGTGTAACAGCGTAGCACATATGGTTGGATGCTGAGTTGTTATCCAGGCAACCTGAGTTGGAATCTTAAATGGTCCTTTATTTTTTCTTTCAATAATGATTAATATTGTGATCACAGTTATCTATTTACATATATCATATTTCTCAATGTATTGAACGCTTCATTATGTTTTAAACAAATTACTAATTAACTAACATTGTATTGTATAGGATAAACAATGAAATATTGCTCACGTAGGCAGGTAAGATGTGTACTGGTGTCTGTTCTGTTTCTGTAGCAGCTATTCCACTTCATTTTGTACCCGATTCATTATGATAAATGTCATAAAACACACAAAACATACATATTTCCTGCACCATGCACAGCAAATGAAAGAAGGTTGTCCACAGTCACACACATTTTTCCGCACTTCTACTGCGAAACAGATATCATTCACATTCACAAACACTTCTCTTTCGTTTATTAATTTTGATGCATACCACGCATATTTCAACATGGCTTTGAATATAGGAGCCGACAACGGAAAGTGAATTTAAAAATAAATAGATAGATAGATAGATAGATAGATGGATGGATGGATGGATGGATGGATGGATGGATGGATGGATGATATGATGGATGATAGATAGATAGATAGATAGATAGATGGATGATGGATGGATGGATGATGGATAGATAGATAGATAGATAGATAGATAGATAGATAGATAGATAGATAGATAGTTATAGATATATATGTAACTTTAAAATGAGAAGGCATTAGGACTCGAACTCAGGTCGCCTGGATGACAACTCAGCATCCAACCATATGAGCAACGCCGTTACACACTCTAATGATTTCCTATTAGGCACCTAACAGAAGTATGTCACAAACAATAGTCAATATTTCCAAAATGAGGGGTCATTGGCCCCCATACCAGGTATGACTTTAAACAGTACGTCTTGTACTTTCATGTCATAAAATCTTATTTAATTCGGTGATATACAGAGCGTGTCCTCTCCTTGTAAGTCAAAAGAGCTACGTTTTCAGGAAACGTGATTTTTTTTTATAAATGGAAATATCTTGAAGGTACTGAAAGAGATTTTGGCAGTTAAAACATTATAGAAAATGAGCTTTATTGATATTTAATTTCTAGTAATTGATATTGTGTTACATAATAATGCTGTTAAACATTTAAATATATTCCAAAATATGTTAAGTCACGTGACTTATGTATGTTTATTTGAACATTTTGCATTACATGTAAAATTCAAAGTAGGCAATGTCTTAATAATAATCATTGTAATATCTCATCACAATGACTTAGCATAATTTGGAACATTCATATAACTGACTTAGCACACTTCGGAAAAAAACTGTGAGATTATAATGGGAATAACACGGAACATAACACAGTTTGGGAGGTTTCAAATGTATTCCTATACAGATGTATGGGAAATAATGTGAACCTATAAAAAAATGACTTACTACCATTTGGAAAATCACTCTTTACTATTGTAGAGCAAGTCTCATCTCTCAATTTTTTTTTTATTTATACAATTTGTAATATGTAAGTTATTTGAATTTGATATTAGTGAGTAACTTTTAATTTTGAAGAAAATTCATATATGAGTATTACATTCATTCATTTATAGTGTTCTGACCAAGGGCAGGTCTTTCACTGCAAACCCAGCATTCTCCAGTCTTTCCTATTTTCTGCCTTCCTATTTGCCTCCCCATGTGATCTATATATCTTAATGTCGTCTATCATCTGATATCTTCTTCTGCCCCGAACTCTTCTTCCGTTCACAATTCCTTCCAGTGCATCCTTCAGTAGGCAGTTTCTTCTCAACCAGTGACCCAGCCAATTCCTTTTTCTCTTTCTTATTCTGTCTGTCCACTTCACAAGTTCCATCCTTCTCCATATTCACATTTCAAATGTTTTTATTCGCTTCTCTTCACTTCGTCGTAATATCGATGTTTCTGTCCTATAAAATGCTACACAAAGCACTTCACTAGTCTCTTCCTTAGTCATTTTTCCAGAGGTCTGCAGGAGATGCTCCTTTTCTATTAAAAGCTTCCTTGGCCATTGCTATCCTCCTTCTGACTTTCTGACTGCAGCTCATGTTACTGCTCTATGTTTCCCTTTGTGGCCTGGTACGTAGAACCAAGGACCCGGGTTAGATCCCCGGCGCCGGAGCGAATTTTTCTCCTTAAATATTAAGTGTCAATATTACAGATAAATTCTGTAGGACAAATTAATACAATCTATAATATTCTTTAACTTTTTGTTAAATTTTTCACTGATTGTATACTTTGTGACCTGGTAGAGTCTAAGAGAAGGCCCTATGGCCTTAACTCTGCCAGTATAAATTATTATTATTATTATTATTATTATTATTATTATTATTATTATTATTATTATTATTATTATTATATTTATCCTTCGAAGACGTGGAAAAATTCAAATATCTTGCAGCAACAGTAAAAAATATAAATGACACTCGGGAGGAAATTAAACGCAGACTAAATATGGGAAATGCCTGTTATTATTCGGTTGAGAAGCTTTTGTCATCTAGTCTTCTGTCAAAAAGTCTGAAAGTTAGAATTTATAAAACAGTTATATTACCGGCTGTTCTGTATGGTTGTAAACTTGGACTCTCACTTTGAGAGAGGAACAGAGATTAAGGGTGTTTGAGAATAAGGTTCTTAGAAAAATATTTGGTGCTAAGAGGGATGAAGTTACAGGAGAATGGAGAAAGTTACACAACAAAAAACTGCACGCATTGTATTCTTCACCTGACATAATTACGAACATAAAATCCAGACGTTTGAGACTGGCAGGACATGTAGTACGTATGGGCGAATCCAGAAATGCATATGGAGTGTTAGTTCGGAGGCCGGAGGGCAAATGACCTTTAGGGAGGCCGAGACGTAGATGGGAAGATAATATTAAAATGGATTTGAGGGAGGTGGGATATGATGGTAGAGACTGGAGTGGCCTTACTCAGGATAGGGGGCCAATGGCGGGCTTATGTGAAGGGTGGCAATGAACCTCCGGGTTCCTTAAAAGCCAGTAAGTAAGTTATTATTATTATTATTATTATTATTATATTATTATCATCTTACAAACACGTACTTTTGCGAAAATCTTAAAATTAATATTTTCATTACCGCAATATTTCTCTTTATATTTCCTATTATGAGCAAATAACATGAACCATATCCGTGACGACCACAACGACCGTCAATGAGGTCGCAGATTAAAGTCTGAACTTCAAATCTTCAGTCCTCACTACCGACTCCAGTGTAGAATTTCTTTTATCTTTTTTTTTAGCATATTTCTTTATCATTTTACTATACAAGGCTCAAATTCATATCACAATACGATATCCTTTGTACTTAATGCCTGAAAATACGTTATATGCTTGGCGAGATATGAAAGTTAAATTTCCACAAGTCGCAATTGCCAGAATTGCAGTAGCCCCCCAGGGATGCTCGGGTACAAGTTTGTGCAAGTGACTGTACAAGTGTACACATGCACCGGAACTTGGATTAAAAAAAGGGAGGCTGGGTAGGGGGTGGGTAGCAAGCTGACCAGTTTCATTATCTCCCCTCCACCCCGGTCTTTGAGAATAATCAAAACCTGTCTACTTCCCCCCCTCCGCCCCATTCAACTGAGATGGGGGGTCACGTAGTAGGTGGACTGTTTTTTATTTTTATTTATTTTTTTGCGGATTTTATTTTGAGATAGAAACATTAAACTGCCTTAATGCACTTTATAATCGGGAACCGACTTCATCTTGCATGTTTGTAGTATGATCTTCTGATCCATATTCACTAGTCAATTAACTGAGTAATATAACCCTGATTCTTATATGGTTTACACTGCAAGACTACACCATGGCTAAATCGGTTTTATACAACGATCTTTCGGATGTATGTACGCATATCATAAGCGCACATATGAAAATTTCCCCATGTTTGAAAATAATAATAATAATAATAATAATAATAATAATAATAATTCTTCAAATTTTAAATTAATTAAACCAGGTAAAAGTAATAAAATTTAATAATAATAACAAAATAATAATAATAATAATAATAATAATAATAATAATAATAATAATAATTATTCATTTTATTATTATTTATTTATACTGGCAGAGTTAAGGCCATAGGGCCTTCTCTTACACTCTACCAGGTCACAAAGTATACAAGCAGTGAAAATTTAACAAAAAGTTAAAGAACAGAATACTAACATATTACAAAAAATAATAATAATAATAATAATAATAATAATAATAATAATATTATTATTATTATTTATTTATTTATACTGGCAGAGTTAAGGCCATAGGGCCTTCTCTTACACTCTACCAGGTCACAAAGTATACAAGCAGTGAAAATTTAACAAAAGTTAAAGAACAGAATACTAACATATTAATAAAAAATAATAATAATAATAATAATAATAATAATAATTCTTTATTTATAATGGCAGAGTTAAGGCCATAGGGCCTTCTCTTACACTCTACCAGGTCACAAAGTATACAAGCAGTAAAATTTAACAAAAAGTTAAAGAACAGAATATTAACTTTTATAATAATAATAATAATAATAATAATAATAATAATAATAATAATAATAATAATAATAATAATAGCATAATAAAATCGACACTAAACAACATGAAAATAATAACATAATAGAAGAAAAGGAAGTAAAATACATTGGAATATAGTAAAAGCAACTGATTGAGTATAAATAGTGAATATGGAAAACGTAAGGAAGGATATAACAAATGGAATGTAATAAAACAATAATAAAGAAGAAAAGAAATACGAAAATTAAATAAAATTCACAATAAAAAGGGTACGATAATAAATTCATCTGGTGATCAAGAGAACAAAAAAGGGAAAGGAAGGAAAAGAAATATATATAATATTACAAAACTATCGCAAAGAAAAGGGCTTATAGCTGAAATAAATCTGAATTGAAAAAGTGCAATTTTACTGTATACAAGTATACTGTTAACGAAAAATTTTAATTCCATGTATTGCCGTGGCAAGACAACAAAACTTGAAGATGTTACCGATTTCGACATAACCGAACGTGGTGTAGAAAAATGTCTGAATTGGAGCTTTTTCGTTTATTACTTACAAATTATTTACAAATGACTTTAAAAAAAAACCGGAGATTCATTCCCGCCCTCATAGCCTATAAGCCCGCCATCGGTCTCTATCCTAAGCAAAATTAATCCAGCCTCTACCATCATATCCCACCTCCCTCAAATATATTTTAATATTATCTTCCTTTCTAGTCTCGCCCTCCCCAAAGATCTTTCTCCCTCAGGTCCTCCAACTAACACTCTACAGGGTGTCTCTAAATTAGACTGACAAAATTAAGGAGCAGATAGATAACTTTCGTGAAAGCACATTTTGTTTAGGAACCCGTGAGCTGCGACGCTTCGTTTCATTGCAAGAAGGCGGGAACGGACAATCACTCTTTTCAGTCCAAGAGGGATGTCATTTCTACTATCACTCTGTTTGTTTACGTCCGGAGTCCAGCATCATTTGGTATCGATTATTTCCATTGGTACGACCTCTTGTTATCGTCTACGTAGTTTAGTACTTGTACTGCACTCATTCTGTTGTAATGTTCAGTACAGTTTAAGGCGTAGTTGGTCTCGTTTTTCTGTCCGTATTTTTTCTTTGTTTGGATTAACACACATAATCATGTGACACAGAATCGCTTCCTATTTGCACATACCTACTTACTTTATCCCAACTTGCAATTCCTTCTTCCACTCCAAACGAAGCTCCGCTGCCCATGGGTTTCTTAACAAAATATGCTTCCACGAAGGTTATTTATCTGCTTCCTAATTTTGTCGGTCTAATTTAGAGACACTCTGTATATGAATTTCTGGATTCGCCCACACATGCTACATGCCCTGCTCTTTCAAACGTTTGAATTTAATGTTCCTCATTATGTCAGGTGAATAATGCAATGCTTGCAGTTCTGCGCTGTGTAACTTTCTCCATTCTCCTGTAACGTCATCCCTCTTAACCCCAAATATTTCTAAGCAACTTATTCTCGAACGCCCTTAGCCTCTCAAAGTGAGAGTCCAAGTTTCACAACCATGCAGAACAACCGGTAATATAATACTGTTTTATGAATTCTAACTTGAATATTTAGGTTTTTCCAACTTTCGCCCATCAAAAACGCAGAACAGGTTGCTGAATTGAAGAATTGAATGAATTAATAATGTATTTGGTACCTGAAAACTGCTGGAGAAAATATTTAGCTGCAGATTTTCCTTGAGTATTTAGGTTTTTCCAACCTCTTTTCAGCTCTTACTTAGCTAAAGCATTATTATTATTATTATTATTATTATTATTATTATTATTATTATTATTATTATTATTATTATTATTATTATTACCGTTACTATTATTATTATTACAAAACCGGCTATATCTCCGAGGCTTATCAGTACTTACTATGTCTTCTAGACGCATTACAAGTGCTTCGTAGAGTAATACCAATGATGGGGCTGCTACCTCGAGGAAAGTACCCTCATAGATTAAAAAAAAAAAGTAATAAACGATATATTACTGGGACAAGTACAGAAATTTAACTATCTAGGATGTAATAAAATTTATCAATGTAATCAAGATCTATATAATAAATAATATAAATTTCAGAACACTCGTCGAATACTAGCAAGAACATTAAAAAGAAAAACAAGAAAGGAAACTAGTTTGAAATTTTATAAAACAGTGGCGATTCCAACATTAACATATGGTTATGAAACTTGGGCGATAAAAGAAAAAGAATGGGATAAGATAAATGCGGCAGAAATGAGATACATAAGAACTATAAAAGGATGTACAGTAGTGGCAAAAAAAAAAATTGGACTGACCCTTGTAGTTGATTTCAGAGCCTTGTTCATTCCAGAGCACGATAGACTGCTAACTAAGACTTTCGTGGTTCGAATCCTGCCTGGAAAGGAAACTTTTTTTTCTACCTTATTCAAATTTATTCTCAATACTTTTCGATTACTGGTAAAATTCATGTTATGTGAATAATAAGTTAATTAAGTCGTAAAATATCGCTATAATCGAAAAGTATTGGAAATAAATTTCGATAAGGAACAAAAAAAAAAAGTTTCCTTCACTGGCAGGATTCCAATCACGAAAGTCTAGTTACCAGTTTATCGTGCTCTGGAGTGAACAAGGCTCTGAAATCAGCTACAAGGGTTGGTCCGGTTTTTTTGTTACTACTGTACAATAATGGATAAAATAAAAAATTAAATCAGAGAAGAATTAGGTATTTGTCCAATAAATGATAAAGTAAAATAATATAGAGATGTATGGAGAAATAATTTGTAGAAGATGGATAAAACTCGTTACCCTACAGTGACATATGGTTATCACTAGGCTTCGAGACTTTGGACCCGATACAATAAGTTTACTGTGAATGCACTATAGGTTGTTGACTCGCTGCAGGTAGATAGAGATGTGTTGAGGTAACAACGTTGCTATTTAGAGTAGAGTACGGTAGTATGGGGGAACACACATATTTACATTCTGAAAGTAAATATACGTTACACAATGATAATGTCGAAAGTATGTGAAAAGCATTTATTCTCCTGTCTTTTATAAGCATTTGTGTTTAATTATGCACAATGTTAATGATGGAAATAAGCATGTAGCAATTTTAATTTTCTCATTTATCCTATTGGTCGTCTTTAGGAAGTGCAGTTACAGTACCGAATTGCAATGTACCTACTACAAGATACATTTTCAGTGACTCAAACGTAAATCTTTTTCGGTTATCTGCCAAAGTTTGTACTGTAGAAAGCTCCTCTCTACGTCGCATGGCGTGATAGGAGCAAAACGAAAAAACCTAACATCATTGCAGTCTCTAAGAGACAGTCCTTTATTCTCGGGTGACTCTATGTCCACTAATTTGCTGTTTATGTTACACAATGTTCCATATCCGTTATTTTTACATAAAATTGATTTCCACTTCTGTTTTACACGTTCAGTAACCGGTGTACTTGATGTCTCATTAATTCTCTGCATCATTTTCTAAATTAATTTGAGGGCTTCCGGCATCTCTTGCTCTGACTTCTCTAACCGTGTAATAGCTTCAGACACAGTTTGTATGAAAACCAAATTATTCGTCAGAACCTTCAAATCCAAAGCGTTTTCCTTTGCGTACTTGTTGGTATTCATTCTACAGTACCCCACCCACTGTACGCTTTACCACTGTACTCAGTACGCCATTATGCGGATTTCCCACTGAACTGCTCTATCGGGTCCGAAGTCTCGAAGCCTGGTTATCACCCACATGGGAGAAGAGACGTTGGAAGACCGATGAAGAGATGGGGAGAAACATGAGGCCGGAACAGGAGAAATCTCCTAATCCATGAAGAGATGATGATGATGATGATGATGATTATTATTATTGTTATCATTACCATTATAATTATCATAATTACATAAGCCTATATAGTGTCAGGAACGCTGAACGAGTTACTGATCTGAAGCATTGAATGGGTACAAGAAGCCGAAATAATGATTAATTATGAGTGATGTGATACGTGGCGTTGAAAAGATAGAGCCAAATTGTTCGCGCCACTTAAGATGCCTCAGGTGGATATACAGTATTTTGTAGAGCAGATGCTCGATTTATGGGCCGTCCCCGTAGTAAGACACGGAGTCAGATAAGTGTAATTACAGAACTGTGGAAGTGCAGAAAACTCAAATCACCTTGGAGAAGAGTAACGGCCCATTTAACTCGCATTCCAGTCCCCTGAGTCAGCGACAAGCTACTACTCTGTTCTGAGGTTCGTCTCGCTCTTAGGATTTTCCCGCCAAACGTAGCAGAGGCAGTCATTACGCTACGCTGCCTTTACAACACAGCTACGATCTATAGATCGACTCCGTACTGTAACTTCGAAGTTGTATGCTAGAGTGCGTTCGTGTGAGTGCACGAGAATATGGATGAAAGTCTTCTAGCATGCAGCGCTATACCACAGTCTAGTATATACAGTCACGAAGCTTGAGTTGTGAGGGTGCTAGGAACAATAGACTGTGCCCGTACTATTTCGCATTGTCTGTAGGGGAGACTGTTGTACCTTGAAACACTTTTCATATTTTATTTTATTTTTATTTTGGGAATGAAATGTTTTAAATGAGAAAATGCTTGAAATAATTATTGAAGATTTCTTTACAGCTTCCTGTATGTATTTTCCTGTTTTACAGATCTATTGAGGATGGAAAAAATAAAATGAAGGAATATGTAATGTGTTCAAAGGTACAACAGGATCATGTACCTTGGAACATATCCTCTTGTAAGTTGGAACACATGCAATATAGGTGGGAATACTCGTATAGTTGTAAAAACTGACAATTATATTTAAATGTATTTGCAATCATAAACCAGAGCAGGCTTCTCTGATTGAGATTTTATTTCCTGGAGAAGCAATAACTTCAAGCTTTCTTCAAGACATCCGAATCAATTGGGGACCTCTTTAATTCCAGAGTTACTTCGTGACATGACCTTAAAATAAAGGAAAAACAAAAACCGATAATATCGTATAATTTGGAACATGTTCCATGGTACAAGATGTTTTGTGTTCAAAGGTACAAGAGGGTGCACGTTTAAACAAATATGGATCCGAAAAATAGAGAGTCCAATAAATCATGGAAATTAAAATATGTTATTACTCACCAGATGATAGGGAACACACCGTACTTGAAAGATATTAACAAATGCAATCTGGTTTTATGTTAGAAAACATACATCAATGAACGAAATGTTTACTTTTGGTACTAAAAAACTTATTTTGTCCACGGAACTCGCATTTTGCGATAAATCAAACTGAAACTACGACCAGAGCTACTTAGCGGCTTTCTCTACAATCTACTTCATTTTGAGTTCTCTAGGTAGCAGCAAAAATTAAAAAACAAAAAATGTTCAAAGGTACACTGTGCTAAAGGTACGACAGTCTCCCCTAATGAGTAGGGACCGGATTTTTATGTAATTACATATTATATTCCTTTCAACCTAACCGTACATAAATAACAAATCTTTGCGAATCTTGTAATTACCATTAATATATTAAAATTTGATATTACATATTTTTACATATTTACCCCACATTACATATTATGGCTTGGTATTACATAAATCTACATATTTAGGGGTTTTATTCATTTCTACTTCACTAAAAAAAAAAAAAAAAACTTCTGCTGGAGAAGTTTACAATTTGAAATACTCTACACAAATTTAAAGAAAACCTTTTTACTTACCCAAGAAGGGATATAATTGTTCTGCACACGTCTTAACAAGCCGTTCCCATGCAATTTGCAACCTTACCCACCCTCTTCCTAATCCTTCCAGGGAAAACCCGTCCGCAATAAAGTAGCCGAATTTTGAAAAGAAGCTGGAGTAAAGGAACAAACTGGAAATATATTGAAAGATAGAAGTAAATGGCTTTTCAGGTTATTGCTTGACCTCTTTACTTCAAATTTAGTAGACCTATACGGAAATGGGATTTTCTGAGGAATTAGAAAGTATGGTTCTCGGCTGGAATAATCTATCCTTCTGAATGAGACAGGAATGTCACTTTTCAAACAACAGTTTGTAAATGTCTATAGTTTGAGGTTTTAGTAGGTACTTTGTTTCTTACAGGGAGTAGCTGAAATGCATATATCCCACACCTCTTATTTTCTCCTAATCCAATAAAACGAAACAGTACTTGCAGTACTGTTGTGTCATTCATTTCACTCAGTTCTCTAGTTTTAGTACTTACAGTAAAAAGTGCAAGTGACTTTATCTTCTACTTTTAACTAACTAAAATGGCCCCTGTATCTTCAACCCTGACGACAAATTAAAATCGTAAATTGCGATGGACGAAGCTTTCACTACAGATGGAAAAATAGTAATGTATCAAGAGTGTGGTAAAAAATTGGGTGCTCTATGAAATCACAACAGGAGAGTCTTACCTATCCTGTACCTGCCAGATATTGATATTAAATATTTTCATGATTTTACGAGTAGGCCCTACATATTTTGGTACATATTCAGCTTATTTTTCTTACATAAATATGTACATATTTCACACCTTGATATTACATAAAAATCCGATCCCTAGTAATGAGGCGATGTTACGAATCCTAGTGGTTAGCAACTGTCTATGGATGCATATTTACTACGTATTGAGCTTCGTGACTATGTATACTAGACTGTGCCTTACTGTTCAACATATCAAGGATACAACTAGACTTGCCAACTTTCGTAAGTAAAATTAGGGACACAAGCGTTATTGACAATTTTATTGCACTAATAATTATTTCCACCTACCACTAGAACCACCTCGATTCATATGTAAAAAAAATTACAAAAACTTACCAAAATCACCACAAAACAAGTTGAAAAACAATATAAATTCCTTATAAAAGGAATGTTAACTCCTTGGAAACTAGGAACCCATCATATTGATGTAATTACTTACCTAATATAAACTGACCTAACTTAACGTAACCGAAACTAACCCGAAATAACTACATACATAAAAGATTTCAGCCACTCTTGTCGGAAAACATAGAGACGTTTACGTGATTTATCACCAGAGCTATCAGATCTTATCACACTTGAGGGGCTGCGGTATTTTACAAGTCTTTGTTGTTGTCCTTGTTGATTATCTATCTATCTATCTATCTATCTATCTATCTATCTATCTATCTATCTATCTATCTATCTATCTATCTATCTATCTATCTATCTATCTATCTATCTATCCACACTTGTGGAGTGACGGTCAGCGCGTCTGGCCGCGAAACCAGGTGGCCCTGGTTCGATTCCCGGTCGGGGCAAGTTACCTGGTTGAGGTTTTTTCCAGGGTTTTCCCTCAACCCAAGATGAGCTGGGTAACTTTCGGTGCTGGACCCCGGACTCATTTCACCGGCATTATCACCTTCATCTCATTCAGACGCTAAATAACCTTAGCTGTTGATAAAGCGTCGTAAAATAACCTACTAAAATAAAAGTCTATCTATCTATCTATCTATCTATCTATCTATCTATCTATCTATCTATCTATCTATCTATCTATCTATCTGTCTGTCTGTCTGTCTGTCTGTCTGTCTGTCTGTCTGTCTGTCTGTCTGTCTGTCTATCTGTCTTATCTATCTATCTGTCTTATCTATCTATCTATCTATCTGTCTTATCTATCTGTCTTATCTATCTATCTGTCTTATCTATCTATCTGTCTTATCTATCTATCTGTCTTATCTATCTATCTATCTATCTATCTATCTGTCTTATCTATCTATCTGTCTTATCTATCTATCTATCTATCTATCTATCTATCTATCTATCTATCTATCTATCTATCTATCTATCTATCTATCTATCTATCTATCTATCTATCTATCTATCTATCTATCTATCTATCTATCTATCTATCTATCTATCTATCTAATCTTATCTTATCTTATCTTATCTTATCTTATCTTATCTTATCTTATCTTATCTTATCTTATCTTATCTTATCTTATCTTATCTTATCTTATCTTATCTTATCTTATCTTATCTTATCTTATCTTATCTTATCTTATCTTATCTTATCTTATCTTATCTTATCTTATCTTATCTTATCTATCTGTCTTATCTATCTGTCTTATCTATCTTATCTTATCTATCTTATCTTATCTATCTTATCTTATCTTATCTATCTATCTTATCTTATCTATCTATCTATCGTAGAAGTAGTCGTATAATTTTTTTCACTTTTCCGCCGAAACCAATGAATGACGCATCAAATGGAACAAAGTGGAAATAATACTGAATGGCGCCAAACTAAAGTCAAAGTACAAAAGATGAACACAGAAAATAGATGATTCAGAAAATATCCTTGTAGGCTGTGATCAAACCTGCCCTAATTTGTGTATTATGATAATTGCACCCGTCACTCTGTTAACACGTCAACGAGAATTAAATTTCTGCCTTGAACATGCGTACTAGAGTCATTTCTCCTTTTCGTCACATATTGGAAGCATGTCTATATGAGACTATTCGGAAATATCTTCCAATACAAACTAAATCCAACAATATGATAGGAACGAAAAATCAGCTGTAAATATCTAATATGCCATGAAATAGGGACATATTGATGCGTGAGCAAATTATTTCTGGAGGTTGGCAGGTCTACATACAACTGCAGGTAGATAAGATGAATAGTATTTGAATTGATGTTCGGTAGTGGGGCACTACGACCCAGCACTGCGATATTAGAAGACCTATTGCTCCAACCCTTGGAATGGAACAGACCTTTCAATGAGCTAACTAGGGAATGAAATATTTCGCGAATTTTGAAAACAAAATTTCTCAACGTCTAATTGCAGTAAATATAGGCCTACATCGTTAAATTAATTTAAACCTGATTTGAACTCGCGAAACATCGCGAAATCCGTATCAAGTCGCGAATTTCTTATGTTTTTGCGAAAATAACGCGATTTTTAAAGCAATTAGCGAATAATGTGCGCGAATTTTCCATTTTTAATTTTTTGGACTATAATCGATAATCGATAGCCGTAGCATAGATAAGGTCGATATTTATGGTCGCCAGTATTGCACATTCGATAGTACTGAATCTGTTTTGGTTCAAATACCTGGTCTAAACACATTCCTGACGTCATATCCGTCGTACGTAGCAAGTGCGAGAATCGTATCCTAAGCGTCGTAAACCTGCTGAATGCATCATATTGTTTTGGAGAGTGTTGCGTGTGCGTGTTTTATTTGTTTATTTGTGTCGCGCATAAGCGAAAGAACCCTCTCCCTGGTAGAAGGCTCGAAACAAAATTCGTTGGCCCTTTCTCCCCTAAGTTAAATTTCAATGATGAACTTACTTACTTACTGGCTTTTAAGGAACCCGGAGGTTCATTGCCGCCCTCACATAAGCCGCCATTGGTCCCTATCCTGAGCAAGATTAATCCACTCTCTGTCATCATATCCCACCTCCCTCAAATCCATTTTAATATTATCCCATCTACGTCTCGGCCTCCCTAAAGGTATTTTTCCCTCCGGCCTCCCACCTAACACTCTATATGCATTTCTGGATTCGCCCGTACGTGCTACATGCCCTGCCCATCTCAAACGTCTGGATTTAGTGTTCCTAATTATGTCAGGTGAAGAATATAATGCGTGCAGTTCTGTGTTGTGTAACTTTCTCATTCTCCTGTAACTTCATCCCTCTTATCCCCAAATATTTTCCTAAGCACCTTATTCTCAAACACCCTTAACCTATGTTCCTCTCTCAAAGTGAGAGTCCAAGTTTCACAACCATAAAGAACAACCGGTAATATAACTGTTTTATAAATTCTAACTTTCAGATTTTTTGATAACAGACTGGATGATAAAAGCTTCTCAACCGAATAATAACAGGCATTTCCCATATTTATTTTGTGTTTAATTTCCTTCCGAGTATCATTTATATTTGTTACTGTTGCTCCCAGGTATTTGAATTTTTCCACCTCTTCAAAGGATAAATTTCCAATTTTTATATTTCCATTTCATACAATATTCTCGTCACGAGACATAATCATATAGTTTGTCTTTTCGGGATTTACTTTCAATGATGAACAATCTTTCCAATAGAAAGCGTCGTTAAACAAAACACTACTACTGCTGCCTCACCAAGAAAAGCTGGAGGAAGGATATGAACTGAGCATGATACCTTGAGATGAAGAAGCTACAAGATGTTCTAAAGAATTGCTCCTCATAGTTGCAATTAAGAATAAATATTAATTATATTGTACATAATTTTGTAATTGCGCATCTTTACGTGAAGAAGTGAGCTCAGAGTCCAGTGGTAAAGGTACCACAGATTCACCTGCGATCTTTCTCGGAATTTTTTTTGTCATCGCATCTGCTTGATATACATTTTTTTAATCAGAATATACTATACATGTTATTGTACCATCACCCACCAATGGTAGCTCCAGAACCCTTGTGCTTTTAAAGCTTACCCCCGCACTCCACCCAAGGACGATGACCCCTTCGCAGAGCTTTGCTCGTGGCTGGAGAACTACCTCCGTGTGCAACGTGTATCGCCCATTGAGTGTCACCGTCTGGCACAGAAAAGCAGTAAACTGCTTGGTCACCTTCATTCCGCATCACCTACTTCGTAGGCCTACATGATTCATTTCAACATTTTTGTTTTATAAATCATATAAATTTAAGGAAGAGCAAGATTGAATGGAGAGTGTTTGTGGAATGAAATTTGAAATGTTGATGGAAACTGAAGAACCCCGGGAATAATGTATATCACCCGACCTTGTTTACCTTAGTTACCACGATTGTCACTTTTGTAACGCCGAGAATCGAACTTCAGATTGTCGGATAAGTTCTTGCTCTAGCGCTTGACTAGCTACAAGAGGTATTGTACATTTTTAAGGCCCGATTGTATAAACCATTTAATCTTAGATCAGAGGTTAAATTGATCCTTGTTTCAGCTGAACTTGGAATTTTGTGTTGTATAAAGTCTAATCTGAGATTAATTTGTCTCAAACTAAAGTCAACTTTGACTGAAGAAATTTCTCCGATTAAGTTAGATGATCCAAGTTCAGTTATTTCTTTTCTGTTTGAAATATACGAGTGGCAGATTGTGCAAATAAAATATCCATTATTATTAATATTAATAGATATGTTAGGTACATTTATATAACATATTTATTTCAGTTTCTTGCCTTAATACACAAACATTCTTATATTTTATAAGGCTCTATCGTGTTCAGCAGTATCAAATAACATAACCTATAATTATATTATGTTTATAACAACCATTAATTATTAATGGGTATGATAGGTGCATTCATAAATGTTCAATTAACTGTATTACTAAACGAAAATTGTCGTTTTATAAAGCTTTATTATGTTTAGCAGTATCAAACACCATAACATAACAACTTGGAGAACAGTCAACCTTCTTCTATTGTCCGCCATTATTTACATTGCAAAAAAAAAAAAACCAGTGTCTCCAACAGAGTGTAATACGGAAAGTCGCCAAAAAGTAGTTGTAAAGTCGCTAGATTTCTCATTATCAACAAGGAAAGATTAAATTTTGCCACTATGGGGTGCTGAAAAGGTCACTAAATCCCTATTTAAGCAATATAAAAGTTAAAAGAAATTGTTGTTGAAAAAGAGTTAAAGTCGCTAGATTGACAACACTGAACAAACCTGTATAACATGGTCCGCGCATCACGTATTTCACCTGTTTATGCGATGTTGCCAAATCCTTTTCACGTGAACTTAGATTGCATTTGAACCAAGGTAATTTGATCGCAGAAAAGTTTTATACAATAGAAGAAGTGTCGGTTCACTTTTCGATCTTCGATCAAAGTTGATCTTTAGTCAGGGAGTTTTATACAATTGGGCCTAAGAGTTTCTTCGTTTCCTTTTCAATATTCCATGTAGAGATCTTCAAACCTACAGGAATCCGTCGTAGCATTACCTAGTGTTACATTTTGACCTCATTTCTTGTCTTTATTTGAAAAGAAGTAGCACCCATACCATTGTTACTACAAAATATGAAAGTAGAGATCATGTTGTTCAAACTCTTAGTAATTCCGTCTTTAATAAAGCCAAGAAATGGTTTAATTCCAATAAATTTCCTTTAAATGAAAGTAAAACTGCATCTTTGTTGTTTAGTAGTACAGTCATGGAAAATAACAATTTTAAACTTCTTGGTATTACTGTAGACAGCACACTTACTTGGGCAGACATGTTGATTCTGTTTGTAAAAAATTGTCAAGAGTAATATTTCTTCTGCGAAATTTGAAAATGTATGTTCCGAAGTATTACATTAGAGTTGTCTATTTTTCTTATTTTCATAGTATACTTTCTTACGGACTACTTTTATGGGGTTACAAAAAAGCTATTAGAATTATAACAAATTCATGAATGAAGGCACACTGCAGACCGTTATTTGTAAATGAAAAAATTATGACAGTAACATCGCTGTATATTTATCAAGCCTTAAATTTCGTCAAAGAAAATTTACATATGTTGACACATAGGAATGATGTTCATATATACAACGCCAGAAACCGTGACCTTTTTGACATACCTAAGTGTAGGCTAACTATAACAGTGAACAATTATTTTATTGTGTCGTTAAAAATAGCAAATAAATTTTCGAGATATCTTTTTAATCTGGAAAGGAAGTCTTTTAACAGACTTGTCTCTGGTTGGCTAATCAACGAACCATTTTATGAAATTAATGAGTTTTTTTAATGTCAACGTTGTTGAGAGTTTTTGAATTAATTTTATTGTTTTGTTGTTTACTTTTTATTATTGACTTTGTCAATTGCACTATGTTGTGTGCTCTGACTGTATAACACTGAATATACTGAATTATCGCAAACAACGCGTTCAGTCTGAAGACATGCTCTGGCAGATCAATTTGGTTTCAGCAAGACAGTACAACAGCACATATTGCAGCCATTTCTATGAGGGAAATGCGAATTTGTTTGGGAATCACGTCATATCGAGAAATGGAGACATTCCCTGGCCTACACGATCTCCCGATTTAAGTGCATATGATTTCTTTTTATGGGGGTAGGCTATCTACAGTAAAACGTAAGATATACGCAAACAGACCTCGAAAAATTGAAAAATTGAAAACAGCAATTCGTGAAGAAATTTCAAACACCGCAATCGAAATGTTGCAAAGTGTAATGAGAAAGTTCAAAGAGCGATTACAAACATGTATGCACGTTGGTGGAGGGCATTTGAAGGATGTCATTTTCAAGAAGTACCGTAGTGGTTACATGCAAATGAGATGCGGTATTCTATTTTTTCATATAATAAAAGTTAATTTAATACTATATCTAGTCCACACCTGTGGAGTAACGGTTGGCACGTCTGGCCGCGAAACCAGGTGGCCCAGGTTCGAATCCCGGTCGGGACAAATTATATGGTTGAGGTTTTTTCCGGGGTTTTTCCTCAACCCAAATTGAGCAAATGCTGGGTAACTTTCGGTGCTGGACCCCGGACTCATTTCACCGGCATTATCACCTTCATATCATTCAGACGCTAAATAACCTAAGATGTTGAGACAGCGTCGTAAAATAACTTACTAAAATAAAAAAATACTATATCTAAATATTATACCATATTATTGTGATGTACCGAAGTACGTATGATATTTCCGTTCAGGAATTCTGCATTTTGAATGAATAATAATAATAATAATAATAATAATAATAATAATAATAATAATGTTTTATTTTCGCTGGCAGAGTTAAGGCCATAAGGCCTTCTCTTCCACTCAACCAGCCTTAATCAATACAATAATGGGTGAAGCGGAGAAAAATTCTCTCCGACACCGGGACTCGAACCCAGGTTTTCAGCTCTACGTGCTGTACGTGCTGACGATTTATCCTTTAAGCCATATGGGATTCTAGTTCCGATGCCGGATTGATAATATGATATGCGTAAATAATCACTTAGTGATTTAAGACGACGCTCATTCCGTCGGATCCCGACCACTTAGTCACTCGTAATGAGTGCACCTCTGCACATAGTGTGTTGGACATTGTGCCACTGTCACACATCTGTGACACAATGCATGAGGGTTGGCCACTAAAGGGAAACTGAGAGGTGGAACCTAAACTGAAAGGATTCAATCCGGCACCAGAACTTGAATCCGGTATGGCTTAGTGGATAAAGCGTCAGGACGTAGAGCTGAAAACCCGAGTTCGAGTCCCGGTGACGGAGAGAATTTTTCTCCGCTCCACCCATCCTTCATCATATGGTAATGCAGAATTCTTACACGGAAATATCATACGTACTTCGGTACATCACAATAATATGGTATGCGTGAAATGATCACTTAGTGATTTAATAAGGCGCTCATTCCGTCGGATCCCAGCCACTTAGTCACTCGTAATGAGTGCACCTCTGCACATAGTGTGTTGGACATTGTGCCACTGTCACACATCTGTGACACAATGCATGAGGGTTGGCCACTAAAGGGAAACTGAGAGGTGGAACCTAAACTGAAAGGATTCAATCCGGCACCGGAACTTGAATCCGGTGTGGCTTAGTGGATAAAGCGTCAGGACGTAGAGCTGAAAACCCGAGTTCGAGTCCCGGTGACGGAGAGAATTTTTCTCCGCTCCACCCATCCTTCATCACAATACGTAAAGTTTTATTTCACTATTTAGAAGTCCACACCTGTGGAGTAACGACTAGCGCGTCTGGCCTCGAAACGAGGTGGCCTGGGTTGATTCCCGGTTGGGGCAAGTTACCTGGTTGAGGTTTTTCCGGGGTTTTTCCTCAACCCAATATGAGCAAATGCTGGGTAAACTCATTTCACCGGCATTATTACCTTCATCTCATTCAGACGCTAAATAACTTAAGATGTTGATAAAGCATCGTAAAATAACTACTAAAAACTATTTAGAAATCTCCCGTTTCTTTGGCGCTCACTGTGTTTGGACCAATATTAGACAGGTACCTGTTCGTGTGATGAGACGATACAGAGCTACCGCTGAGACGACACGAAACAGCATATACAAGGCACAAACATCTTATTCCGTGGACAGAAGATAAATATCTTCAATTGAGGCATTGACATGGGAAAGGTCGTAACTATCAAAAGTTCGAATTTTTAGGTTTTTCATTGAGAAGGTAGTAAATGGCCATGCTAATGGCACAGAGAAGGTAGTATGTCGTGTGTAATGAAACGAAGTTGGAAACGTAGTCACTAGATGTTGTAAGTTGTATGTGCACAGCTTTGCGGCAGAGAAGGTAGTAACTCCTTTTACAACATCAGAGTGTGTCTAGACAAATATGGGCTGATAACTGTGCAGGGCAGAATAAGAATCGGATGATTCTAATGGTCCTGATTTACATTACTGCCAAGAAACATTCTGATTCAGTGGACTTGAAATTCCTGGTTTCAGAACATTCCTACATGCAAAGTGATAGGGAATTTGACATCATAGAGAAAAGGAAAAAAAAAAAGATGCAAGAGCATGGTTCCAGAAGAGGTAAGGCCAAATAATGTAATAATGATGAAGGATGAGGATTTCTTCGACTTTTCTGCAGAATGTGACAAGTTTTTTAATACAACTCCTATCAAAATCAGCACCCTCAACTGGATTAGACTCTCAAGAGCTGATTTTCCTCTAATAAAAACAAGGCAGTCATTTAATGACCTTGAAATGTGGACAGAGCACAGGATTTTTAAGAAAGGACAGTCATTAACGTCAATCGCTAACTTGCAGTGCTTGCAACGCCTTGAAAGAAGATCAGTCGTCCCTGATGCCATACAGAGAGACTTGTTATCTATGTTAGATTTCCTCGATGAAAAGTATCATGCATTTTACCGAAACATTTGTGCATAATGTATAAATAACGTTAATTCTCAGTTGGGCTAAGGAGTGATTTCAATGTTGTATTTTCATAAAATAGGATTTCACAGACTATTACACTCTTACTACGTCATACTACTTTTGACCAATAAAACGGTACGAAAGGACGTATTTCAACCAATCATGGCTGCTTATCGCACAATTTTATCGCGTCCCTAGCATTTGTTTAATTTTATCGCGTCCTTAACATTTGTTTAATTTTATCGCGTCCCTAGCATTTGTTTAATTTTATCGCATCCCTAGCATTTGTTTCTTTGTTTGCCAACATTTGAAACTGCGCTGGTCTGGACGTCAAAAAAATATATATATATATATATAATTACAAACCACTCCAGTCGATGCACAGCAGTTTCAAATATGACTCGCATTGGCATTCAAGTACAAGAATTAATAAAAATCACTGATCATACCTATGCATCTTCTGAAATCCGATTTACAAATAAATGAAGAGCACCATTCGGAAATCCTGAATAAGTTGAATACACCATGTAGGCCTAAATCAACGAGTTCCACTTCTATTACGCACACGTCCAATATAACATCAATTGAACCACCAACCACATTCAAATTTGAAAATTGTACATTCAATAATTATTCCTTTTAAAATTATTCATGTTTATTTTTTATGTCATCGTCGTTAATTAAAACTTTTCTAACACTTGTGTATATTAGTTAGGTTATGTTATAGCTTCTGCTCTGAGAGGATAAAAAGAACTTCTGCTATATGATATTATGGATAGCCACGTATCAGAGATTGTTTAATATTAAGATTTATTGAATAATAATCATTACAGTGTCTGTATAAAGACACTACTGCCATCTATCATGCATCTAGCGTAATATTTGTAATGTTGAGGTGGTACAATAATACTTTTGAAGACAGTTGTATTTTCGTAAGTCAATTAATATTTTATTGTATTGGAGTACTTCGTTACTTCTAATCTTTATATACTTTCTTCTATTCGTGTAATAGTCAATTAAATCCCACTCGAGTTTTGATTTTCTCTAGATAAATCAAAACGTCTAGTGAGATTACTGTTGATAAATCTGTGCCAGACTTTTCAGATTTCATATGTAACACAAACATGAGTGTATGCCTTTCATTTAAAGCAGTTTCTGTAATAATGAGAGTGAGAAAGTGTTCATAAATTTGTTTTTTGCTTCCCCTGAAAAATGTTGTTTTTGGCAGTTACTACCTTTCCCACGTCAGCGCCTCAATTGTCCATGCCGGGAATGGAACAGCAGACTCCTTGTATGGGAAGATCTTACGCTATTCATAGAGCCAAGGTTGCGGACCTACTGTTATTTTACTCTGAAAATTAGATTGGAAGGAAAAGTGGAAATAATAGAGAGCCACGATTCTCACTAAATGTTGTTAATGAGAGGGTACCGCTGGATCGACTGTGCTGTCCAAAATAAAGCTCTGAATGTAGAGGGGCTGGAAACAAGACCAACCCCACTACTACAATACCCCGACGCATGCGGCTTATGTAATTTGGTCACAATGGGTTGAATGAGAAACGAGTTAAACCCGCCCCGCGGACTCTTCGGGTACGCTGGGCTACTTCTGTAGTTGATAGTTTTTAATCGGTTAATAATGACGCCGTATCTATAGCATAGCCATCTGGAGATCGTGGAATTGGTGACAGCTAATAGCGAATTAAACATCTAGATATAATAAATGTATGTTGGAGAATGTGCATAATTCCGGATGAATGGAAAAAAGGACTTATATGCCCTATATTTAAGAAAGGAAATAGACACGAATGTACAAGTTACAGAAGAATTTGCTTACTAAGTATAGCTTACAAGATATATGCTAAGATTATCACTAGACGATTAAATATAATCAATGAGCATATGCTAAGAGAAGAACAATGTGGCTTTCGAAAAGGAAGATCATGCTCAGATGCCATATTTACAATAGAACAACCTTTCCAGAAGAGAAGAGAGTTCAACTTACCAACTTGCATACTTTTCATCGATTACGAAAAAGCATTCGATAGATTGTCAAGAAATAAACTCTGGGAAATGACGTATGATAAAGGATTCCCAGAACATATAATCAAAGTTGTACAAAGCTTATATTTTAAATCAAACGTAATTATTGACAAAGGAGACCCAATAAGCGACAATATATTAGAAATCAATCAAGGAGTCAGACAGGGCTGCCCGTTATCTCCTGCACTTTTAGCATATACATTGACGAAGTAATTGTACAATGGCAATCAGTACTAACTACGAATTTTAAGGGGACTGGGTAGTGATTAGGAGTTAAAAATCTGATTTTTTTATTTTGTGTTTCAAACAAGAGTAATAAGCCTGCTCTTTAAAGAAATATAGTGAGGGTATCTTTGCAAATAAGCCCTTCAAATCACGTCTTTAAATTTGGCGGCGCATGTAATTCATAGGTTATTTTTTAATGCAGTTTTCCGTAACTTGATACTTTTCAAACCTACGAGTAAGTGCATTTTTCTCTGAAACTACTGAATCTATTTACATGAAATTTTTTCACTGTTTTCTATAGTCTATGTTGCACAAAGTAGACCTACGGCTTTATGAATACTATACACTTAACATGAGAAAAAATATATATTCTTTAAAAAAAACAGCAAAAAATTGTTAATCAAAGGTTAACATTTTTTTTTTCTGATTCACTAAGGATGAAATATTTAAATAAATTTTGCTTTAGAATTTACCGTACACATTTATTGATAACTTAAAAAAATTCAAAGTATATGAGTGAAGATTGTAGCAAGTAATGTGCACCTGAAGGATGAGGTATTTGATCAAAGTGAGAGGACAGGTTATCAGTTAGGTCCTTTCTTTTGCACTTGGATAAGAAAGTAATTAGTTGTCTTTTATACCACAGAATTCACAATGATTCATTGTATAACCATGGAAATTTTTGTTCCATTCTGAACACTAAAAGCTTAGATATATTGAACTAAATTTTGTGCTAAAATTCTTTAATCGCACAGGCATCACTACCCACTCCCCTTAAAATTAACAATAAAATTTTAAACACTATACTGTTCGCAGACGATCAGACAATTTTTAGCGGCTCTGAAAATGATTTACAATTAGCAGTATACAAACTAAATGAAATAGCAAAGAAATTCAATATGTCAATCTCTGAAAGCAAATCGAAAGTAATGGCATTCAACGGAGAAGATCATATGAGATGTAAAATCAGCATTAATGACAGCATAATAGAACAGGTGAACAATTTTAATTATTTGGGATGCAACGTATCATACTGCCAGAAAGAAGATATTAATATTAAATTAAATAAATTCTACATAATGTACGGCACTATAAAAATAACACTGAAAAATAAAACACTACAGAGTACACAATTAAAATTTTATAAAGAGATGGCGGTACCTACCTTAACATATGCAAGTGAGAATTGGACTCTTAATCGTGCAGACAGAAGAAAAATAGAAACTGCAGAAATGAAGTTCTTGGGTTCAATAGCAGGTGTGACAATATCAGACAGGAAACGAAATGAAGATATTAGAAAAGACTTAAATATTTTTAATTTAGCAAATAGAATCGAAAGCATGAGAAATGGTTGGTATGAGCACGTTCGAAGAATGCCTACAGATAGAATTCCCCAACAGTTACTACAATACAAACCAAGAGGACGTAGAAGTGTTGGACGCCCAATTACTAGATGGGAGGACTCATTAAATTTCGCTTGATGTGAAAACAGGTCATGACGCAGAAGAAGAAGACATCTAGTATGTTTACCACTAGACCACGAAAGACAGCTTCATTCTTCGGACTCCGTTACAACCATAACGCTATAATCAGTAAACTCAACTCTACACGGCCAGAAAAATGCTTGTTATTTGTAGAGTCCGGATTTTTATATAATCATCATTTTATCATTTAGTGTTCTACCCAAGGGCAGGTCTTTCACTGCAAACCCAGCTTTCTCCAGCATTTCCTAGTTTCTGCCTTCCTCTTTGTTTCCTCATATGATCCATGTACTTTAATGTCGTCTGTCATCTGATGTCTTCTTCTACCCCGAACTCTTCTCTCGTTTACCATTTCTTCCAGAGCATCCTTCAGTAGACAGTTTCTTCTCAGCCAGTGACCCAACCAATTTCTTTTCTTCTTCCTGATCAGTTTCAGGATCATTCTTTCTTCACCCACTCTTTCCAACACAGCTTCATTTCTCATTCTGTCTGTCCATTTCACACATTCCGTTCTTCTCCATATCCACATTTCAAGTGTTTCTATTTGATTCTCTTCATTTCGTCGTAACATCCATGTTCCTGCCCTATATAATGTCACGCTTCATACAAAGCACTTCACTAGTCTTTTTCTTAGTTCTTTTTCCAAAGGTCCACAGAAGATGCTTCTTTTCACTTCCTGAAAGCAGCTCATGTTACTGCTTATAGTGCACCCTAAGTAAATGAAGGTGTTCAATTGCTCTACTGCCTCATTTAGAATTCGCAAGTTTATCTTCTGCAATTTTCTTCCTGTGACCATGCTTTTCGCCTTATTTGCATTTATCTTTATTCCATACTGCTCGCATCTGTCATTTAGCTCCAGTAGCATACCCTTTGGTATCATCTTCTCTTCTGCTAACACAAATCTCAAGCACTTTATTCTTCTTCCTCCTACTATCACTCTCCCATGTTCTGAAAACAGTTTTTTACTAAATCCTCCAAGTGGATGTTGAACAGGGTAGGTGATAAAGGACATTTTAACGTACTCCCTCCCAATTTCATTTCCTTTTGACATTTTTTCTTCCCTGACTTTGACACGTTGTTTCACTTAAAGATTACTGAACAGTCTTCTCTTTTTTCAATCCACACCAGTTCTCTTTAGGATCCCCATCAATTTATTCCAATCTACTCTGTCAAAAGCCTTTTCTAGGTCCACAAATACTACATACACTTCTTTATTCTTCTCTAGGTATCTTTCGCCGATTGTTCGTAGAAGTCCATTAATGATATAGTACGAAATTTATTAAAAATATGTTCTAAACATATGTAATGTATCACTCATACATGAATTTGGTTGCTGTATTTGAGCTGGTTCCCCAACAATATTACTTTGAATGTGATAGGTCATTTCATAGACTGGTAAACAAGAACGTTTTTTTTTTTACCAGGCAGTATTAGTGTGATCAACACAAATTTTTAACACTCCATGATATGCAATTGTGAAATAAACGATATATTTTAAATTGGCATGTGTTTGAAGGTTAGGTAAAGTTTTATTCAAAATATTGTAACTTATACCCAAATTACCCCACTATACCCAAATTACCCGACCCCCGCTAAAATTGAGTGCGATGTGTTGAGGCAAGTATCACTACTCAGTCCTCGTGATAGAGGATAATCTGCCACTTCCGGACCTGAAAACCAACGCGAATTCATTGAATTTTAGTGAGATATAGAATGACTTTGAACAGCAACTGAGGACAATCTAAAAAAATCTTCACTGCTTATTCAAGCTCAGTGCAAGAGACTAAGAGAATACTAGCGTTGTCTCGAGATTTTCATGAATCAAAATCGATGCATCAGTCGAAGAAGTGAAATTGAAGGAAATGAAGGCATTGTATGTGTGAGATGGCACTCTCGTCGCCAGGGTTGCGTCTGACCCCTTTGTCTTTAGCGGTTTGGTATGGAAACAAACAAACGGAGAAGAAGAGGTGGGCTCTAGCCACAAGACCAGTACACGTGGAGTCCGATGTCATTCCAATTCTGCTACTCGTCTTTCTGTAGCCTCCCTCTTACATCTTCACCCTACAGAAATCTCCCCTCTCGCCCACTCTTTTCAAGATCAGCATCCCTAACGGTCCAGCATCTTCGTGTATAGGGGTGTCTGCGCAACAAGGGCGTACGTTCTACTTTGGCCACTGGTTGCGAATTTGTGTTGGCAGTTTTCATTGTGGTTCGAATCTGGAGAGTTCATAGACCCCGGTCAGCTGATCAGGTAGGTGCACGTGGACGCCAGCCATTTAATAGACCTATTAACAATTGACGCACGCCTTCCATAACGTGCAGGACCTCCCGGATCTTCGTCCTTCAATATCGGATTGCGAAATTTTTCGTTTATCACTTTTCCGTATTGTGAGGAAGTCGGGAAAAAAATAGTTTTATGATCGAATATGATTAAAGATATTTGCAATATATAAAGCAGTACATCTGAAAATTGATTTGATAGATCTTCTTCTATAGAAATAATATTTTTTAACTTATTTTTTTAATGATATATTTTTATTACTCATTGATTTTATTTAAAGTTTTATTGAAATAAGTAACGCCATTAGAGTGGCCCCTCTTCTTCTTACACCATTTCTAAAATTATGATGCCAAGAACTTGCATTATAAAAGTAAAATATTTAATTTTCTCTGAGATGGTAATGTACTATTAAAAACTCATGGTTAAGCCATAATGTGTTGAGTTTATTTCCAAATAAAATTAGAAGTTTGGTAAAAATTAATAAAATAATACCTAATAAGCCTATTTTACATTTCCCATATTTTAAATTTTAATTGAAGCATTTGAAATTTCTCATCAACAAGTAAATCATTAGGCCTACAATCTGCATATTTCTTTAAATTAAAGCTCAACATAAACAATTGCACTATCATTAGGCTTGAGAGTTTGGAATCAGCTTCTTGTCTATGCGGATGATGTGAATATGTTAGGAGAAAATCCACAAACGATTAGGGAAAACACGGGAATTTTACTTGAAGCAAGTAAAGAGATAGGTTTGGAAGTAAATCCCGAAAAGAGAAAGTATATGATTATGCCTCGTGACCAGAATATTGTACGAAATGGAAATATAAAAATTGGAAATTTATCCTTTTTTTGAGTGGGTGAGAAATTAAAATATCTGGAGAAACAATAACAAATATAAATGATACTCGGGAGGAAATTAAACACAGAATAAATATGGGAAATGCCTGTTATTATTCGGTTGAGAAGCTTTTGTCATCCAGTCTGCTCTAAAAATCTGAAAGTTAGAATTTATAAAACACTTATATTACCAATTGTTCTGTATGGTTGTGAAACTTGGACTCTCACTTTGAGAGAGGAACATAGGTTAAGGATGTTTGAGAATAAGGTGCTTAGGAAAATATTTGGGGCTAAGAGGGATGAAGTTACAGGAGAATGGAGAAAGTTACACAACACAGAACTGCACGCATTGTATTCTTCACCTGACATAATTAGGAACATTAAATCCAGAAGTTTGAGATGGCACGCTAAATAACTTGGAAATCCGAATTACTTGCGTAAATAATAATAATAATAATAATAATAATAATAATAATAATAATAATAATAATAATCATCATCATCATCATCATCATCATCATCATCATCATCATCAGCATCATGGATTAAGCCTTATAAGGCTCGTTCCGGTCTCATTTTTTTAACACTGTTGAGCCCATCTTGTTTTCGGTCTACCAACATTTCTTCTACCTATTGGGTTATAGTTCATCATCAGTTTTGGTATGCGGTCTACTTCCATTCTTTGTATATGTTGTTTCCAATCGTTTCTATATTGTTTTATTCTGTCTATTAATTTAAAAATGCTTAGTTCCCCCCTTATATCTCCACTTCTTTTCCTATCCAATAAGGTGTAACCTGCTACATATCTCAGAAATTTCATCTCTGCTGCTTCTATTCTTCTTTCTTCTTTTTTAGTCAGGATCCAAAATTCAGACCCATAAAGCAACATTGGCACTGCCATTACCTTACTTACTTACAAATGGCTTTTAATGAACCCGAAGGTTCATTGCCGCCGTCACATAAGCCCGCCATCGGTCCCTATCCTGTGCAAGATTAATCCAGTCCCTATCATCATATCCCACCTCCCTCAAATCCATTTTAATATTATCCTCCCATCTACGTCTCGGCCTCCCCAAAGGTCTTTTTCCCTCCGGTCTCCCAACTAACACTCTATATACATTCCTGGATTCGCCCATACGTGCTACATGCCCTGCCCATCACCATAAAAAACAGCTTGTTACAAACCCCTATAATAAGCCATTACCTTATAAAATTTAATTTTTGTTTCTTTTCTAGTAGTTTTTAGGGATCAATTAATGACACCGCATACATAGCTGAATTTATTACTCTCGTTTTGAATATCTTTATTCTTCATATAAGAAATGTTGCACCCAAGATAATTGCGTAAATGATGATGATTATTATAAAACTCAGCAATAGAGCAATAAGATACGTATTATTGTTTCATTGTAATGAAGTTCAAAAACAAACGGCTATCTATCACGGCATACTAAATACTATTGTCAACTACTCAGAGCGGAAATACGAAACAACAATACTTAACCTCAAAAGTAAGATAAGCTGAAATGTTACAATATAACAGAATAGAAACACGAAAGGTTTTTACAGAAATTTATTTATTACTTGAAGTTACAGCTATTGAAAACGCAATTATTCTACTTCTTCTCTTCTTCAGTAGGTGCTACAACTTCGTCGAAGTTTTGAGCTTCTCAATTAATTTACACCATTCCTTTCTGATTTGGCCAATTCTTTACATTCATTGTTTTCAAATCGTTGGTTATGTTTTCCTTCCATCTACGTTTTGGTCTTCCTTTTGCTCTTTTACTGATGGGGTTCCATTTATATATTTTCTTAACTGTTTTATCTTCGTCCAAACGATTGATATGGCCAAACCATGCCATCCTTTGAGCTTTAATATAGTTTACTATGTGTTGGTTTTGTATTAAAATATTTAACTTTTTATTATTTCTAATGCTCCACTCATCGTTTGCATCTTTTATTGGGCCAAATATCCTTCTTAGTATTTTCCTTTCAAAACCAGGAGTTTTTGTTTAGACAATTCAGTTATGGTCCAGGTTTCACTTGCATATGTTGCAATTGGTCTTATTACTGTTAAATATATATATATGTGTGTATATATATATATATATATATATATATATATATATATATATATATATATAATTTGAACTGGTAATGGAAATTACGGGAAAACGGCTGAACGGATTTTAATAAATGGCCCCTCATTTTGAAGCTTGGAACTCAAAATTTTTCGGAAAAAATAGTAGTTTTCAGTGAAATGTCAATTTTCCTACATAATTTTCCTATTTTCCAAAATCCATCTGTCGTCAGTTTTGAGAACTAGCTAATTTCATTCAGGAGAAGCGAAGCGAGCATCAAGTCGGCCGTGTTGCATTTCAGAATAAAACAAAACACACACTACAGTAAACAATATTACACGAAGGCCATGATCTGCAATGCTGACATATTTAGAGCTCAAATTAAATTGGTTATTAAAAACTTAACTTACTAAAAATAATTTACAGGTTCGATTCTGTGGTGTGTAATTTTCTGGATACAGCTGTGTATTGGATATTAAAAACTACAATACTTGAGGTGATTTGATGACATTATTACTATTAGAAATAAAATATTATTGTAGTTAATGTCGTGATGTGACTTTTTTCATTAATTATACATATTAATGCTATATTGATGATATGAAAGTGAAACGTTTTGGGGTTATATAAGTAGATATAGAGAATAACTTAAATTAGATTTTGATTTCTATATTTTACTGAGTGGCGGCTATATAGTATGTATAGTATATGTTACTGAAAGCTGTAAAACTTACGTAAGATAATAATATTATTAAAAAATCAAATATTTTTATAGTTATTAATCAAGTGGGGTTGGGTCTTTTTCATATATTTAATGGGGCTGTGGTGTAGATATTTATATGCGTGGTTCTCTTCAGTATTGGATCGAAAGAGTATCTTTCATTGTTATGGAAGCAAATAACTTTCAGAATGTCTGGTATTCTTCATTGAAAATAAATCTGAAAAATGTTTATTTGAACATCTAATGAACTTAGTTTGCAGCATTTGCTGCACAAGCCACTAGTAGTCTTTATTTTGCTTGTTTGGATGTATATTTGCTTTTGAATAGGTTAAGATTTGCAAAATATGCTTTATTTGTCATAACAATTCTATTGTTTATTTCTGAAAACGCAATTTTCAAAGTTAAATTTTGTCTGAATTTGCCGCAGTTACATGTCCAGTATCAGGTAAGACTCTTCCTTTCAGAGTGGCTGATCAAGAAACACAACTGTGATTTGATGATTTTAAGGCCAATATCTCAAATTCACCCTTAAATTGAATAGTCATCATAACACACTGCTCTCTTAAATTAACTGAGGGTATGGGGAATGAAATCAATGGTTTTCCCAAAACACGTTATGAAATGTTTCATATGAAACAATTTTTATCTCGAAAAGGAAGTAAAAACGAGCATTTATTGAACTTTTTTGTTTGGAATATCTTAAAGAATAACCCCCTGAAATTAATGACATTACTTGTGATTCATTTTGTGCAGTGTTCAACAAGTGAAGAAGTTTAACGTACTATGACATGAAAAGTGGTTCATGGTAAAAATTAGGCCTATAGTCTATTGCGTTTGTATTAATAAAATTCTTTCTTTCTACATCGTCCAAACGATATTATAATATGAAATTGCTTTACTTATTTTCTTGAGTATTTCGCTTTAAAATTAAGTCTATATAGGCTACATGTCTTCTTTCAGTTACATTTATGGAAAGATTTAAAAGTAAAAAGCACGTTGTAAACTTATTAACATCCTCTTTGCTGAAATCTAAAGGAAATAAGTAAATACAAACACCGTAATTACTTTAGGACTTGAGGCCGCCAGCCTTGTATGGGAATGGGAAATATAAATGAAAGAACTTGAGAACTTTAAGTTAATTAAAATTATATTACAGTAAAATGTGTTAATATGACGTTTTGTAGCAATGTAGTAATTCCGATTTTCTTTATTTTAATAAAAATCAGCTGGAAGTTGAATAAGTTGTACACAAATCGAAACGAGGTACCGGTAGGTCCAATTTACAAAGTTGTGGAAAACTACAAAAAACATTTTAACTGAGCTTTCTTCTTTTTCAGAGTATATCCTAGGTACCTAGCAGTTTCATTTTATCACTCAATCATTTTTATAATCAGCAAATTAAGGGGGGTAAAATATAAACAAATAATGGAGCTATTCCCTTTTTGCAATAAAATTGAATATAATTAGCCACGTTTTGCACTGAACACACAATTACTTTGTTAATATCATATACTACAAAACTAATATATATTATTGCCAATTATTATTATAAATATATATATTATACACACATATACATATTCTGAGAGATATTTCAAACAAAAAGATCAATACAATTTCGTTCGTTTTTCCTTCTTTCATTAAGAGTTAAAATTTTGTTTATTTATAAAATATATTTTGATGCCAACTTAATTTGAAATAGGGTTTATTAAATTGGCTAATAAAAATTATATTATATTTATATTTTATATATTTTTTTGAATCGTGTTATGAATTAATTTATTGTTTTGTAGATATTTTGTACAATTTATCTCGATTTCCTTCCTTTTCGAGTTATTTTTTATATGAAATATTTCATAGCATATTTTGGGAATATCATTGATTTAATCCCCAATATGCTCTGTCAGCTTAAGAGAGCAGTGTATTATGATAATACATAATTGAAAGAATTTTAGTTTTGCCATTTAAATGTGCAGAAAATCTGATACGAACAAATATAACATTGTAAAATTTCTTTGCAGTACGTAAAGCTACATTTGTTCCGATCAAATTTCTACAAATTTAAGGGACAGAAGCAAAATTCTTCCAATCATTTATTATCATAATCACTGCTCTGTTAAATTGACTGAGCATATTGGGATTTAAGTCAATGACTTTCCCAAAATACGCTATGATACAGTAGCGTGCAAATTAATCCGAACAACGTAATTACTTATGCAAAAACACCCAAACGGGATAAAAAAAAGGATCTAAGACATACCTCAGTAATCTATGTGGCCTCCCTTGTTCCTAATAACAGCTCTGAGACGATTTGGCATGGATTCCACTAATTTCCCACAAATATTCTTCATTTCTTCATCGCGAAACCATACACCAAAGAGGGCAGAAATTATCTTCTCCTTTGTAGAACAATCCATTTTTTGCATTCTTCTTTTGCAAATTAACCACAAGTTCTCAATGGGGTTGATGTCGGGTGATTTGCCTGGCCAGGGGACTACCTGAATATTCTTCTTGTTGAAGTCTGTAGTTTTTCTAGATGTATGGCACGGTTCCAGGTCTTGTTGGAACACACCTCTGCCATCCGGAAATGATTTTTGCAGCTGGGGTACGATTCTGGTTTCCAATAAGTGAATATATTTGTCAGAAGTCATCATTCCCTTGATAGGTATTAATGCTCCAGGCCCTTCATGTGTAAAACAACCCCAAAACATTACTTTAAGGGAGTATTTGGGTGCTTGTTGGAGATGAGCTGCTGTTACTTTTTCGGATCTTTCCGTACGTAAGAAACACGGTGGCCGTACACCTCGAAATGAGACTCCTTGGAAAAAAGTACATTCTTCCAGTCATTCACTATCCAGTGTTGATGTAATTTTGCCCACATTAAGCGTTTTTTGCACATAACAGGGGTTAGCAGTTGCTTCTTAATAGGCTTACGAGCCCTTCGTCCAGCTTCCAAAAGCCTACGCAGCACTGTTGTGACGTGAATATTCGCCCCAGTGGTAGCCATTAACTCGCGGGTTAAGTCGACAGCAGTTAGTCTAGGATTTAATTTACTTTTCCTGACATTTAAATGATCATCTGCAGGTGAAATCTTCATTTTCCGGCCACAGTTTCCTTTTTTCTGGGGTGTGATGGATCCAGTCTCCCTGTATCGTTTTATGATCGAATTAACAGCAGCCAAACCGATGTGACATTCTGCAGCAATTTGCCTCTGTGTCCTAGAAGAATGCTCTGCTAATGTTATAATTTTAGACCGTTTTGTGGAGTTGTATGCATTTGTGAAGACGACAGAATGTACACAGGATTGCAGTATTAAGTCTTCAACACAACTGAAATGCTTATAAGTACAAAACGACAGGCAAAATGTCACATATTATAAAAAAAATAATAACGACAGACCTTCAACAATGGAATTACACGTACTACAGATGTCAATTAAAGCGGTATGAGCAGCTGTGAGGCCAACAATGACAGAAAATGTAAAAATATGTCGTGTTCGGATTAATTTGCACGCTACTGTATGTTTCGTATAAAACAATTTTCATCTCTGCAGAGAATCAAAAACGAGCAAAATTTTATTAAATATTTTTGTTTGAAATATCTCAAAGAATAACCTCCTGAAATTAATGACACTACTTACGGTACACACTGTATATAGGTCTAGTAGCTGCCTCCTTTTTGCAACTAAACGACAGGAAGCTGAGCTCCAATTTCACTTTAACTCACTACCAAAAGCTCGGAATCACACCGTTCTTGTACTAAAAATCGGGCATATTCTTTAACATACGAGACAAGTAAAACATTAATTTGACGAAAAGTGGAGCCACTCCTTTTTTGCAGGGAGCCCTTCAATTATGTTTAGTAAAGATAATAATAATAATAATAATAATAATAATAATAATAATAATAATAATAATAATAATAATAATAAAGTGCTTTCCTACTACATTCCTTAAACAGCATTCGAAAATTCCTTCCGCTATCACTCAAGAAAATACTAGTGGAAACACTAGTAATGCCCCACTTCGATTATTGTGATTCTCTACTGACTGTCAATGTCAACCAGTCGCAAAGATTACAACGTGTTCATAATTCTTGTGTTCGCTTCGTCTGCGATATCCGTGGAGCTGACCACATTACCCCATCCTTCCAAACTCTAAACTGGATACGGCTTAACGAACGTAGAAATTTTCATTCTCTTGTTTTCCTTTTCCAAGTCCTTCACACCTCTACACCTACCTACCTTGCCTCCCGTTTCAGTTACCTGTCATCATAATATCATAATCTCTTCACACGCACGCAAAATAGCCGCATACTAGCCATACCAACGCATAAGACATCATCGTATTCATCATCATACACAATCTCGCTCTCGCGCTTGTGGAATACCCTACCCAGTGACATCAGAGACTGTCGGAATTTAGTAGCGTTCAAAAGCAAGCTTATTAAGCATTTTCTTACTGCGTAGAGTAGGTTTAATTTGTACATATCAATAAAAGAAATGCTTCTCTCTTCTTAACTTTCACAATAAACTGTCTAGCTTTATTAATCAGTTAATCTTTTAGTACCTTGATTTTTATTGTATCTGTAAATTTAATATTAATTGTATTTATAATTGTAATTGTATTTTTAATATTGTAGTTGTAATCCCCTGGTAGAGGGGAAGAGAAGGCCTGATGACCTTATCTCTACCAGGTTAAATAAATAAATAAATAAATAAATAAATAAATAAATAAAATTAATAATAATAATAATAATAATAATAATATAGGCTATAATCTTCTTCTTCTTCTTCTTCTTCTTCTTCCTCCTCTCCTCCTCCTCCTTCTTCTTCAAGGATTAGGCCTGTTGATCCTTTCCGGTTCCTTATAGATACTGTTATCTACATCTCACTTGGGTTCTTTCGACGCTTTTCGTTCAGATTTATCTACTTAATTAATTAATTAATGACATTTTTTCCATAGATGGAAGTATATTAGTTTGTTTATATTATTTTTTATGTTAGTAGCCTACCATATTTTCAGATATTTCAGATCATTTTGTAGGTTTTTAGATCATAAACTACCGAGCCCTACTGATGACTGTACCACTGTTTCATTCTAATTTAATCCTCCCATAGAATGTCATTTATGTCTAATAAATGAATGAAAAGTTGGATATAAATATGGATCGCCCTGTATATTGGAGAAGTAAATACTTAGCGACAATGGAAGTGGTAGATGAGAAGAAAAGACGATTTTGTAATTCGTAGATTAAAATGTATTTATTTTTATGGACACAAACCTACGTTTACAGGACTTTCGTTAATGATTATGTATGTAACCGATAGCGTTGATTAGCCATCTTTTATCACGTGGAGTGACAGTGGCAGATAGTTGCTGTGTGTTATGATTGCTTCAGTTAGGAATGTTTTTTCCATTGATCTGGCGGCTCTCTAAGAAGCAGCCTGTTACCGTAGCAACACGCCTTCCTTCTATATCGACTCGTCGGTTCGTCCATCCATCCATCCATCCGTTCGTCGGGCTGGTATGTGTGCCAGTGCTGCTCAGCGCGTTCGAATACCAGTGAAGCAGGATCCCTTTGTGGAAGGGACCGAAGTTCAATCTCTCTCACTCAAGTGCCAAGATGTTTTGTGATTGCGGAATGTCATTGAAGTAGGTGAGAATGCCAGAAATAGCGTCAGCAGCGGCGTCGCTACTATTGTTGCTGTTCCTTCAGCCTTAGGAATGCAGGAATTTGACTCAAGTGCATTAGAAACTAGTTAGATTTGTAACAACAAAAATCAAGATGTCCATTCCCATATTCATAAATTTTTACCGTCAACAATACCAAATAAAATTTACGAATGTAATAATGATAATATAATAATAATAATAATAATAATAATAATAATAATAATAATAATAATAATAATAATACAGTAATACAATAATATTATCAAAATTACTATTGGTTCAGAACATACCGAATGGAGACCGATAAACTGTGGAGTTCGTCAATGCATGCCCCCTCTCACCACTTTTATTCAATATATAGGAGAGTCGGGTAGTATCGGACATCGGGTAGTATCGGACAGTGCGTTTCTTTCATCTACCACCATATGGTAGTACCTGAATGACATGGTTACGTTTCTCTATGCGACATAACAGAAACGTAACCATGTCAATCAGGTACTATCATCGTGTGGTAGATGAAAGAAACTCATTGTCCGATATTACCCGATGTCCGGTACTACCCGACTCTCCCCTACATCAACTCCATCATCAGACATTGGCGACTAACAATTCATGGAAACATCCCGCTCTTCCGAAATTGTACTCTAGATACATTATTATATGCAGACGATCAGGTTCTTTTTGCTACAAATGAAGACGAGCTGCAATACTCAATACATCACCTGAATATAATAGCACAAAATTTCAATATGAAAATTTCCCCAAACAAAACAAAAATTATGGCGTTCCGAGGTAAACAGCCAGTTAGGAGTAAAATTTGCATTGTAACCCATACGTTAGAACAGGTAAACTCATTTAAATATTTAGGTTATGATTTGATATATTTACCTGTTACTGATATATATCTGAAAATTTTCAACATTTTAATGGAGCCTTAAGAACCATCAACCAGGTTTTCACAACCACGAAAACCCTAAAACATACCAGGTTAAAAGCATATAAAGTTCTAGCAAGACCTGTTCTCATATGGTAGTGAGGCCTGGACTGTCCGAAAATCAGATGTTCAACGCCTAAACACTGCGGAAATGAGATTTCTAAGGAGGACTGCCGGCTACAGCTTGCTTGACCACAAAGGGAATGAACTAATTACAAAAGAATTGAAAATTACACCTATTTATGAACATCTGAACCACTATAGACAAAAATGGCTTAACCATGTCAATAGAATGGACCGTTCCAGACTCCCAAGACAAATTCTCCGCTATATACCACAAGGAAGACGATCTTTGGGACACCCCTGAAAAGATGGACGAAGAGCGTAACAGGCCACTAGGCCTAATACCTGCAAGGACGATGGTGATGATGATAATAATACAGTGTTACTATAAATGATCTTTTCGATTACAAACTTGAATAACTACCGTTAGGAGACACTTAGAAACATGATATTAGTATGAATGGAAAGAGAAACTCAAATTTGTTTGTTATGTTGGTGAACCTGTCGCACACATATTAATTTTCGTTGCTAGGAGACGATATAACAGAAAAATGGCTGCAAACAAAGACAGGAGTGCATTTTGTGTGCTATATTTTCACATAGGCCTATCCCAGTTTTGTGCTATAAGCCGTGAAAAGGTGTCGAGGCGACAGTCACAGGTAATTCGTACCTAGACATGTTACAGTTATGGCTTCTTCCATAACTGGAACAGGACATCGAAGGTCTCATTTTTAAGTAGTATGGGGCACCACCCCATTACCACTTAGATGTCAGAAACGAACTGAATACACGACTTCCAAGGAGATGGATTGGACGTGCTGGCCGTGAAGATTTATAATGTTTGCATTGGCCTCCATGTTCCCCCGACCTCACTCCTTGTGCTTTTTTGTGGGGTTTTATAAAACAAAAAGTGTATCAGCCATCATTGCCACCTACCATTGAGGATCTTCGTGTCCGCATCACAGAGGCCATTGCACTGGTGGACGGTCCAAAGCCACAACGTGTATGGCAGGAATTTGACTACAGACTTGATGTGTGTCGTATGACACAAGGAGCTCACATTGAGCACATGTGACTTACTTACGGTTGTGAACCAGATGTTTCTCTTTCTGTTTCATGTTTTCCAGTGAAAAATTTTAAATATTGTTGGAGTTTCTGTTTCTGCTGATACCAATTTCATGTTTGTCTAACTTTTGCTGATTTAAGAGTAGTACATGTGATTTAACCGAATGGATAACAAAAATATTTGAATTTCTCTTTCCATTGATACCAATATCATGTTTCTAAGTGTCTTCTAACGATAGTTATTCAAATTTGTAATTGGAAAGATCATTTATAGTAGCACTGTACTTACAAATGCCTTTTAAGGAACCCGGAGGTTCATTGCCGCCCTCACAAAAGTCTGCCATCGGTCCCTATCCTGAGTAAGATTAATCCAGTCCCTACCATTATAGGTCCATCCAAATTCCCTCAAATCCATTTTAATAGTATCCTCCCATTTACATCTCATTCTCCCCAAAGGTCATTTTCCCCTCAGGTCTTCCAACTAATACTCTATGGACATTTCTGGATTCACCCATAGGTGCTACCTGCTCTGCACATCTCAAGCGTCAGGATTTAATGTTCCTACTTATTAAAGATGAACAAAACTAACTGCCGCTCTCGCTCGCTGTGTTCGTTGCATTTGTCTTTCGAGTCTCGCTCATCATTCTCGAAATAGCATTTGGTAGGCGTGGAAAGATTTCGTAACTTTGAATAACACGCGTCATTGAAATAAATAATATTATAAATGTTTAAACGAGACAAAAAGACAAAACAGAACAGTATCTTAGTTATCAAAATGTTCTGGTTCTATTATATGATATTACCTATGGTTATATAAATAGAAAAAGAAATTCTGAAATAAATTTGCATTTCTAAGAAACATAAAACATAACGTCAATATCTTTTTACTTGAGGTTGCACACTTGATCTCAAACATATGAAAACAAAATTGCTAGCCTTTTAATCAGGGCCTAGTAATTAAATACAGATCAGAGAACGGTTATTATTCATTGAAAGGTAGAGATGATGTTTCAAACAGGCCACTTGATTGTTTGTAACTTAAATATATAATAGTTGCCAAAGTAGATAAAAGTTCAGTCGGGTATAAACAACTGTGGCGATTCAACACTGCTTGACGTTCGGGGCTTCGGGAGTGATCAATCTCGGCGTCTCGAAACACTCAAAAGCAGTCTTCACGTCAACGACGCGACTTATAGAACATTGTCGTGCGGGTTTTCAGCTTTGCGGGCGCTGTTAGTCTTACTTTCTCGATCGTTGTTCATCTCTACTAATTATGTTAGGTGAAGAATACAATGTGCGCAGTTCTGAGTTGTGTAGCTTTCTCTATTCTCCTATAAAATACATATATTTTTATTATAATTATTATTATTATTATTATTATTATTATTATTATTATTACTGTATTATTATTATCACTATCACTATCACTATTGTTATAAAGTTTTGTAAGCTATAATAGCTCTTGACAGCTGAATTTACAATATACGAGTAATTCCACTACATTGTCATGACAAATAATATCCCAGTTTTAAATCTCTATAATTTTTACATCCTCTTCAGATTGTCCTATTATCTAAACTTAGATCTGCCCAGGGTTTTCTATTCTAAAGGAGTTCCTGCGAATCCCCATTTACTTTTCATACTTCTAGAGCTCCCAATACCAAAGAAAAATGAAGTCAAGAAATATAACGAGTTCACTATCAGCTTGATATTGCACTCGGCGAAGATTCCCCTGTGAATACCAAAAAGACGTCTATATTCTAAGATGGAAGGAGAGTTGGAAGAAGATCAATTTGCCTACATGAAGAGAGATGCAATTGGATTCCTGCAAACAATCGGCGAGAAAAATAAAGAAGTGTAGGCCTATGTAGTATTTATGGAAGTGGGAAAGGCTTTTGGTAGAGTGGATTAGAATAAACTTATGGGAATCCTGAAGATAATTGGTGTGAATCCGAAATAGAGGAGGCTATTAACTAATCTTCATATGAAGCGAGTCGAAGTGAGGATAGGAGAAGAGATGTCAGAGGGAAGTGGAATAGGAAGAGGACGACGACAAGGATACACTTTGTCACCTACCCTGTTCCACGTCTACTTGGAGGATTTAGTGAAGAACTATTTTCAGAACATGGGAGGAGTGATAGTAGGAGGAAGAAGAGTAAATTACGTAAGATTTGATAATGATATGGCGTTGTTAGCAGAAGAGGAGGTGATACTAAGAGATATGCTACTGAAGCTAAATGACAGCTGTGAGCAGTATGAGATGAAGATAAATGCAAACAAGACGAAGACCATGGTTATCGGAAGAAAAATAAAGAAGGTAAACGTGCGATTTCGAAATGGGGCAGTAGAATATGTGGACAGCTTCAAATATTTGAAGTGTGGTATAAGTAGTAACATGGGCTGCTGCCAGGAAGTCGAAAGGAGGATAACAATAGCAAAGGAATTTTTAATAGAAAAATAAGGATCATCTGCGGACTTCTTGAAAAATAACTAAGGAAGAGACTAGAGAAATACTTTGTGTGGAGTGTGACATTGTATGAGGACAGAAACATGGACGTTACGATGAAATGAAGAGAAGCGAATAGAAGCATTTGAAATGTGAATATGGAGAAGAATGGAGCGTGTGAAATGGACAGACAGAATCAGAAATAAAGCTGTGCTAAAAAGAGAGGTTGAAGAAAGAATAATGCTGAAACTGCTCAAGAAGAAGAAAAGAAATTGGTTGGGTCATTGGCTGAGAAGAAACTGCCTACTGAAAGATGCACTGAATGAAATGGTGAACGAGAGAAAAGTTCGGGGCAGAAGAAATCTCAGATGATAGACGACATTAAGATAGTCTATAGGCCTATGAATCTTATGCGAAGACTAAGAGAAATGAGGAAAAGAGGAAAATTGTAGAATACTGGGTTTTCAATGAAAGACTTGCCTTTGGACAGAAAAGTAAATCATTATTTTCATAGACATAAATGTGATTTGGAGTAAATCAAAGTGATAGGGCCAATTTTGTTTTTGTCTATTTTGCCCCTTTAAGGTGTTATTACTAATAAATGCCTTTTTTGTCATTTTAAAGCAGTATTTCTTGTTTATTTGAAATGTTCTAATTCATTGTAACGTAATGTGTATGAAATTTAAATATTTGAAACAATGACTAACTTTACTAACAATAGTAAATAAAAGTAATTTATTTAGGTGTTTAACCTGCTAATAATCGTGCTTTAATATTATTGGTGTAATATGAATACTGATCGACATTCCTCAGTTACAAATATAATATTGTCATGTCTTCACGATGCCAACAATCAGCTTTATAATTTTAAATATTAAGCTCGTTCTCATAGAAGTTGTCACGTAGCATTTTCAATTGTTTGCTTCAATATTTTCAAATCTTACTGTTACAATTTTGTGCTACACGTGTTTATTATTGTAGGAGAAAGAAATTTGAGTGAGGAACAAGTCAGTTATTGTCGGGTGACAGAAGGTATAAGATCGGTTAGCTAGAATGCCTAAATTCAGTAAACCATTGGAAAGTAAACTTCATGCTTACGTTAGTGGATTTGGTGCCCATGTATATTCAACCGATGGAACAGTTTTGTTTTGTAAGGTTTGTGAAAAAAAAAGCATTTTATAAGTCAACATGTGTCACCTACGAAGTAAATATGTGAGTTATGTTGATATAATTTAAATTTATTTCTGAAATATATTATGCCTTTTTTAAATTTATAATGCTTTTTCCAAAGTTTATTGTGCCTTTTTTACGTTTTATTGCCCTTTTTGCCTGCCTATTTTAGCTGTTATAAATGCCTAAACATCCGGGCTCTAATAATGAATATTTAGTGTAGTCTATATATGAAATGAGTATTTTAAGTCTTTAAAGTGTTTAAAAACAATATCAGTGAACAGCAAACTAAGAGAAATGTCAAATGTCAAAAGTAGTATTTTCATATGTCGATTCCCGTCCCAAGAAATGGTGAAAAAGAAATCTGGTAACCTTACTGTACCAGGCAGGTGTGCTGCAAATGTGCATTTCCACGAAAACCTCGAAATGAATTGTTTTACATAACATTACTTTACTTCGTACTTCGTATGTAGTCCAAATTCATGTTTTGTTTTAAAATATATAACACATTCCCCGAAATATGGAGATTTTGATATTGAATTCAAGTCAGACACGTTATGACTGACTTGTGTCGGAGGTATCTTCTTATTGTCATACACCCCACCACCGCTCTTCTGTCATATTTTTATATATCTCCCTTTACGAGCGTCGGTGGTCATATTCGTAAAAGCAGTCTCAGCAGAGCCTTAAAAGAAAGCAGAAGCCATAATATGGATGAGCAGCGATGGCTAAGTTGGTATAGTAAATAGCTAAGATACCGCTCTTCGGTATGCATTATCAAATAGGACTTCCATCAGTTGCATTCTAATTTGAAAAGACATTATCTCTTTACGTCTTTATGATGGACTTAATTTCATAAATTGAATGAGTGTCTGGAAGAAGGGCCTATGTTACACTTCTTCTGAACTCGGGATTTGCGCTGAAATAGGGCCTATGTGATACGACTGACAATAGTGCAGTATTTGTAGTATAGTCCGCGTCACCGTTTTTGTCGTGTGAAATAAGTAATGGGAACATTAAGTGCGAGTGTTTTACCTTTAGCGTAGTCAGTCTGACAACTGTGTTTGGCAAATGACTGATGTGATATGTATATGAAGTGGTACCATTCTCAGCTGCACTAGCAACATGCTCACAAACTGGGTACTATACTGCAGGACACACGCCAAAAACGCTGGCGCCAATTATACGTCAAAACATCGCTAGACGTCAGTAGCAGGCGCTGGAAGCGGATAACCTCATGGCACGGACATGGAAGAAGGGCCAATGTGATCACGATGCTGAGCAGTGTTGTGGTTGTGTGTTCGACGTGTGTGATAAAGTGCCGTGACTTGTCTTTTATCCACAATGAATAGTTTAAATTTATTTATTACTGATGTTAAAACTTTGAGCAGCAGTAAAATGCGGTCCACACCTGTGGAGTAACGGTTAGCGCGTCTGGCAGCGAAACAGGTGGCCCGGGTTCCATTCCCGGTCGGGGCAAGTTACCTGGTTGAGGTTTTTTCCGGGATTTTCCCTCAATCCAATATGAGCAAATGCTGGGTAACTTTCAGTGCTGGACCTCTGACTCATTTCACCGGCATTATCACCTTCATCTTATTCAGACGCTAAATAACCTAAGATGTTGATAAAGCGCCGTAAAATGACCTACTTAAAAAAAAGTAAAAAGAGGTCTATGAACGTTGCACAGTGGCGAGCTAAGAAACAGAAGTTTTTGACTTCAGAACAACACAAAGAATTTTACGAAATGTTGCCTTCACTTTCATGAATATCTAGGTTTGATTTTTCTTTTCATTTGAATTTGTGTCCTGTTTATAAGAATATCCACCCTTAAGTAGGCGCATGTGGGTCCAGCAGACACCCAACATGATACATGTAGGGGAGACTGGGGCAAAGTGGTCACCTTAAGAGAAAAAAACTACAGAACGTAAATTAGCTACGTTTTTCTCTCACAAACTTTGCTACTAAAAATACATTTCCTTCCTCTTTTTAATGCATTCATTACCAATTCGTTGCTAATTAAATTTTTTTCCGTTTTCAAGAATTTTCTGTTTGTCTGTACAGTGACCACTTTACCCCAACTCCTGGGTAATTTGGTCTCCCGAAAATGAAGATACTTCTGAATGAATAATTAACATTTATACCTATTATGAATTTATTCGAGAAAGAAATGTGTATCAACCGTTTTTATCGAATATTGCATCATTAACTTCACATTGCAAAAAGACAAAAACAAAATATAATAATGAAAGTAAAAAATACGAGTAGCATAATGAAAAAAGAATACTGTCGACATTCATACACAAAACTTGTCTTATTTAAAAATACGTAAATTAGCTACGTTTTTCTCTCACAAACTTTGCTACTAAAAATACATTTCCTTACTCTTTTTAATGCAATCATTACCAATTGGTTGCTAATTAAATTTTTTTCCGTTTTCAAGAATTTTCTGTTTGTCTGTACAGTGACCACTTTACCCCAACTCCTGGGTAATTTGGTCCCCGAAAATGAAGATACTTCTGAATGAATAATTACATTTATACCTATTATGAATTTATTCGACAAAGAAATGTGTATCAACCGTTTTTATCGAATATTGCATCATTAACTTCACATTGCAAAAAGACAAAAACAAAATATAATAATGAAAGTAGAAAATACGAGTAGCATAATGAAAAAAAGAATACTGTCGACATTCATACACAAAACTTGTCTTATTTAAAAATAATAACATAGCACTGAAAGTATAATTATGATAATAAAAAAGTCAGTAAACATTTATAAACACAAACTAGTCTTAGTGCGAGAGAATAATTTAATTTGTTTTAGAATTTTTGCAAAGACCACGAATGCTTTCTTTCAGTAACTTTAGAGAATGCATGTCCTACTATCCATATACAAAAATTATAATTCATTCACTTAATTCTGTTGTTTTATTATTAAATGAAATCGGGGATTTTAAATCCCCGTACGCGACTACTTAAGGGTTAATAAATTGCAGTAAAGAAACATTGTAACGAATCATGTGTTTAACATTATTTTGTCTATGGAACATTGAAGAACAACCTTGAATAAATGCAATGGAAACCTTAAAGATTTTATGATGTGGAAGAAAGGCCGATGTTATATACAGGCCGCAGCAGAGCATTTCAATAAGCAATACATACGTTTTCGTCGTTTGCGTAAAATTTTAGCAGTGCAACATTGGCCCTTCTTTCAGACACTCATTCAGTTTATGATAATCAGGAATTAGTCTACCAACAAATTTTCGTGGAACAAATAGACTTGAGGGAAAGATAACATTAACTCACACGACTCTTGAATGAATGAATGAATGAATATTTAAAATATGCCAGTTAAATGTTAATTGTCTTACTTACTTACTTACAAATGGCTTTTAAAGTACCCGAAGGTTCATTGCCGCCCTCACATAAGCCCGCCATAGGTTCCTATCCTGAGCAAGATTAATCCAGTTCCTACCATTATATCCCACCTCCCTCAAATCCATTTTAATATTATCCTCCTATCTACGTCTCGGCCTCCCCAAAGGTCTTATTCTCTCCGGCCTCCCAACTAAAACTCTATATGAATTTCTGGATTCGCCCATACGTGCTTCATGCCCTTGAAATCTCAAACGTCTGGATTTAATGTTCCTAATTATGTCAGGTGAAGAATATAATGCATGCAGTTCTGCGTTGTATAACTTTCTCCATTCTACTGTAACTTCATCCCTCTTAGCCCCAAATATTTTCCTAAGAACCTTATTCTCAAACACCCTTAATCTCTGTTCCTCCCTCAAAGTGAGAGTCCAAGTTTCACATCCGTACAGAACAACCGGTAATATAACTGTTTTATAAATTCTAACTTTCAGATTTTTTGACAGCAGACTAGATGACAAAAGCTTCTCAACCGAATAATAACAGGCATTTCCGATATTTATTCTGCGTTTAATTTCCTCCCGAGTATAATTTATATTTGTTACTGTTGCTCCCACATATTTGAATTTTTCCACCTCTTCGAAAGATAAATCTCCAATGTTTATATTTCCATTTCGTACAATATTCTGGTCACGACACATATTCATATACTTAGTCATTATTATTATTATTATTATTATTATTATTATTATTATTATTATTATTATTATTATTATTATTATTATTATTAATTATATATTGTTCCTGTATTTCTGCTATTATATTGCTATTGTTCTAATACTGGTTGAGTGGAAGAGAAGGCCTTATGGCCTTAACTCTGCCAGTAGAAATAAATCTATTACTATTACTACTATATTCCATACTAAGCGCTCACAAGAGATGCAAATGTTAAGAGACGTTGTAAATGTCAAATACTACTGTACCTCATATTTCATTGTTTTTTTTTTTATTATTTAGATTCAGTTATGTTTGATATATTATAGATCTTCTTTAACACGTACAAAAAAATAAGAATTGAAGGGCACAGTAGCATAGGAGAATTGCTCCCCACAAACAAGACCTGAAACCGGGATTTCATCAAATTATTAATCTTAATGAAGCAGATCTCTTTTTCCCCTTTGGTCTCGGACAACTTGCACCCTGCACCTTTAGTTCCAAATTTTTTGACAAGTACAACCGCCTACTGACTATAGCCCCCCGCCTCACACTTGAGGCTTCACATGACATTGTGGAAGTGTGATAAATAACACCCAGTGATCATAATGTCCGATCCTGTCCGGTCCATTCGGAACCTGATTCGGCCACACCCTGTTCTGGATGACAGGGCGGCACAATGACACAAATGATGTAGCTATTTATTCAATATCATCCTCACAAAGAGGTGAGACTGTTTATAACGGCTAGAGTCTAACTGTTGCATGAGTGGCCTCCGTGCAACACGGAGCTATGTACTGCCATTTCAAAATTCAAAATATTTGAGAGTACAGAAACAAGTAAAAGGTGTAAGCAACCTCGGCATTGCCTTCATCAGTTTAATAATAATAATAATAATAATAATAATAATAATAATAATAGTGATGATGATGATTTTATTTAACCTGGCAGAGTTAAGGCCATACGGCCTTCTCTAACACTCAACCAGGAGTAAAACTGCGTTACAAAAAACACTACTTACTTACTTACTTACTTACTTACTTACTTACTTACTTACAAACTTACTGGCTTTTAAGGAACCCGAAAGTTCATTGTCGCCCTCACATAAACCCGCCATCGGTCCCTATCCTGTGCAAGATTAATCCAGTCTCTATCATCATATCCCACCTCCCTCAAATCCATTTTAATATTATCCTCCCATCTACGTCTCGGCCTCCCAAAGGTCTTTTTCCTCCGGTCTCCCAACTAACACTCTATATGCATTTCTGGATTCGCCCATACGTGCTACATGACCTGCCCATCTCAAACGTCTGGATTTAATGTTCCTAATTATGCCAGGTGAAGAATACAATGCGTGCAGTTCTGCGTTGTGTAACTTTCTCCATTCTCCTATAACTTCATCCCGCTTAGCCCCAAATATTTTCCTAAGCACCTAATTCTCAAACACCCTTAACCTATGTTCCTCTCTCAGAGTGAGAGTCCAAGTTTCATAACCATACAGAAGAACCGGTAATATAACTGTTTTATAAATTCTAACTTTCAGATTTTTGACAGCAGACTACAAATTTACAAAGTACACTACAATTTTACACACAAAACTGAATAAGATAATAATATTAATAAAATGTAAACAACAGGTAAGTAGAAATCAGACATAATATATAACATACAGAAAGAAAGGAAAAAGCATAATAAAATGTGAACAGCAGGTAAAAAAAAAATGAGACATACAAACTATAAAAAAATAAGACAATTTATAAAAAAAAAAAGACAAGTTTAATTTACTAACAGGTTTAATCAACACTAGGGTCGATTACATCATAACATGGGCCAATGATAGTCAAACCGTGGCTCGTGGGTGTACAATACTTGCGAGTTACATTATTAATGCTCTAACAAGCTACAGTGAAACGCCAGTATATAACGAACTTGAGGGGGTACTGTAATTATTTTCGTTATAGTGAAATTTCATTGAACAGAAAATTGATTAAATTTTCCTACAAATTGGTCAGCCTGAGTAGCGCTGGCCTTGTGTGTTCGAGGTTGCGGGTTCGATCTCGGCCCAGGTCGATGGCATTTAAGTGTGCTTTAATGCGACAGGCTCATGTCAGTAGATTTACTGGCATGTAAAAGAACTGCGGGACAAAATTCCGACACATCGGCGACTATGATATAACCTCTGCAGTTGCGAGCGTCGTTAAATAAACCATAATTAATTAATTTTTCCTACAAATTGTGTCCCATATTATGGAGAAACAGATAATGTATCTGGGTTAGGTTATACTGTATAGCTTTACTGTATTGCAACTTCAATTCGAATCGGTACCATAATGATAATAATGTACATTCGAGAACTGAATAATTATTCTTGCATATTTTACAATATTTTTCATTCATCATGGCCTTGTTAAACAGCAAACGACAAATAAATTTTAAATTTAATTTTAAATATAGATTTTCGTAAACAGCAAGGTAATAATTATAAGCAGTGACAAAAGAAGAGCTGTATCATGGAAATTTGTGCAAATAGAATTACATTTATTTCAACAGTAAAGTATAGACCTATAAACTAAATCAGATGTCTTATTTTCTGGCCTTATTAAAAGTGACTTTTTTGTGCAATGTGGGAAGTGAAAGTATTGTCTTTTTACTCGGTCTGCAGTAGAACCTAAGGGCCGTATTCATAGACATTTTTAGCGCGGGCTTCCGGTGGATGATCAGCGTTTTTCGTATTCATAAACCAGTGTTAGCGATAGGATACGATTTGAATTCTGTAGAAGTAACCAGTGGATAGCTGGGGCTAGCTTAGTACGCTCGTAGCGCGTGCTGCGAAATGTCTATGAATAGCACCATAATTTTAATTTCCACGTGACACCTTGTAAACATTGTTCAAGAAATCAAAGTACAAACAGGAATAGGCTGTCATTTAAGACATGATAAAGAACTTGAGGAACGCCTAAAATGAACGTGCGTCATCTTCATGACGTTTATTTTTATATTTTATCATTTATAAAATACGCTAAAATTCGAAATAATTCGTATTGCATTATTCTTTTCAAATTTATTTGTTTAATACATTACACATGAGCTACAATAGGCATTGCAGCCCGAAAGAGCAGAAGCTCGTGCTCGGGCGAAGTTCAGATCAGTTATATCACAAAATTAAGAGAGTTCATTGAGCACAAAAACATTAATATGTAGTAAAATACATTCAGCATGTAATAATATATACAAATAGAAAATAAAAAAGTACTTAAATATTAGGGTATCAATTTTTAACTCAATTAGCTTAAAAATAAATACAAAACAATTAAATAATTAATAATTGTTAGAACCAAAAATCAAGTTATACAGAACAAAAAGTACGTTGAACAGAGTTACGTATATAGGTTAGGTGTTGCTACATTTACAGCCATCTTGTCGAATCGATTTCTCGAAATATTACGATCTACGAGATCATTCGAAATATTACCTTTGAGGTTGATATAATAATACGTATTATTTTAACAGTTTGACTTCTTCTTTCTTTGAGATCCAATGGCGTCAGATTCAATACTTTTCTCAATTTTTTTTTCTGTCTTTGAGAAACGTTGAAAGTGTCGATGTACTTATGCCATATTTTCTTGCGATTTCGCTTTTCTTCTCTCCTCTGTCTACTTCTCCACTGATTTTTCTCTTATCGTCTAGCTCTCAAATAAGCCCGCCATCGGTCCCTATCCTGAGCAAGATACCATCATATCTACCATCATATCTCTCCTCCCTCAAATTCATTTTTAAATTATCCTCACATCTACATCTCGTCCTTCACAAAGGTACAGTGTGTTTCCCTCCGGCCTCCAAACTAGCACTCTATATGCATTTCTGGATTCGACCGTACGTGCTACATGCCCTACCCATCTCAAACGTCTGGATTTAATGTTCCCAATTATGTCAGGTGAAGAATGCAATGCGTGCAGTTCTGCGTTGTGTAAATTTCTCCATTCTCCTGTAACTTCATCGCTCTTAGCCCCAAAAAATTTCCTAATCACTTTATTCTCGAACACCCTTAACCTCTGTTCCACTTTCAAAGTGAGAGTCCAAGTTTCACAACTTACAGAACAACAGGTAATATAACTGTTTTATAAATTCTAACTTTCAGCTTTTTTGAGAGCAGACTGGACGACGAAAACTTCTCAACCGAATAATAACAGGTATTTCCCATATTTATTCTGTGTTTAATTTCCTCCAGAGTGTCATTTATATTTGTTACTGTTGCTCCAAGATATTTGAACTTTTCCACTTCTTCAAAGGATAAATTTCCAAGTTTTATATTTCCATTTCGTACAATATTCTGGTTACGAGACATAATCATATACTTTGTTTTTTGGGTTTTACTTCCAAACCTATCTCATTACGTGCCTCAAGTAAAATTCCCATGTTTTCCCTAATATTTTATGGATTTTCTTGTAACATATTCACGTCATCGGCATAGACAAGCAGCTGATGTAACCCGTTCAATTCCAGACCCTCTCTGTCATCCTCTGACCAGTATGATCTTATGATCATGGAATATTATTGTAGAAATTGAGATCGACAGTAGAGACCTGAGGTTTCAGAGGTCTCTTGAGGTATCGAAAACCGAAACTTCGGGTTTGTAGCTATCAGAGTGTTCCGAGAAGCGTGTTTGTGGTTGCGTTGGGTAGAACGAGTGGTTAATAGTGACGTTCGTTCTGTGTTTTTTGCAGCAAAACGACTTCGGTTGTAGGAAACTGTTTTATAGATGAAGTCGAAGCAAACATTTCATCTGAAATTGAAGCAGTATTTAGTTAGCGTCTGTACTTCAGGTAATTAATTCTCTTGTGTATAACTTAATTCAATTTCAAGTAATTGCTTTCAATTTGTTCTTCCTGAAGTTATTTGCTAATAAATTAATAATCATGATTATTTTTAAGCGATTTGATGGAAATGCTAATATTATAGTTTGCATTTTCAATTGAAACCATAATAATATCTATTTAATAATAACTTATCTATTTATTTATTCTGGCGAAGTTAAGGCCATGAGGCCTTCTCTTCCACTTAGCCAGAGACAAAAGTAGCTGATACAATTTTACAGACTAATATTTAAAGAACACTAATAAAAATTTACATAGTTATAGGGGAGAGTCGGGTAGTATCGGACATCGGGTAGTATCGGACAGTGCGTTTCCTTCATCTACCACCATATGATAGAACCTGAATGACATGGTTACATTTCTCTATGCGACATCATAGAAACGTAACCATGTCAATCAGGTACTATCATCGTGTGGTAGATGAAAGAAACTCACTGTCCGATATTACCCGATGTCCGATATTACCCGACTCTTCCCTACAAGGACAAGTCGAGTAAAATGATGCGAACATACTAAATAATAATTACAAAATAATATAAGGCTAGAAGTTACACTCAATGAATATGCAAGCGGTAAGTGAACCAAAATTGCAAATTACAAGAAAAACAAATTCAAAGTAAATTATAACTATACAACACTGAGGAAAATTGCATATATATATATAATATACATACATACACACAAAGGAGAATTGAACATGAATACTGGTCACGTGTTTAAACAATTCACTTTTAAATTGCAATATCGTTCGACAGTCCCTGAGGGAGCTGGGTAGGGAGTTCCAGAAACGAATTGCTGATACTGTGAAAGAGGAAGAATAGTGAGCTGTTTTATGGCAAGGCATGGATAATAAAGGGTCATTTTTAGAACGAATACCCAGGCTGTGATATGAGGACAAGAAATTAAAACGCACCGAGAGATAGTTAGGCGAAGAAGTATTGATATGCGATATAGGAAAATTATTGAATGGATATATCTTCGGTCCTGTAATCTTACCCATTGGAGCATTTCAAGGGAAGGTGTAATGTGATCGTGTTTGCGGATGTTGCAAATGAAACGTATGCAGGCATTGTGAACGCGCTGCAATCTTTGGGCTAAGTTAGAATTTAAATCTGTTAGTAGAATGTCGCAAAAGTCAAAATGTGGCAGCACCAATGTTTGTATGAGAATTCTTTTTAATTGAAAGGGTAGAAAATTTTTCAGGCGATATAATGAATGAAGGATGGAGAAGACATGACATGGAACCATGACCAGAAGATAGCTTCATTTCATAATAAATTCTGATAAAATTTGATGGTTTGTTCTGAGGATCCATTTTTAATTAGTGTGTTTTGTAAGATTGATTGTTCCTTGTTTTTCAATTTAGGCCACGTCCGTAATATCGTTTTATTAAATTTTATGATAAGATCTGATGATTTGTTCAATATCCATTTTTGAAGAGTCTTATGTGATGTGATGTTGCTTATATTGTTTTCCAGTTCAGATAATGAATACTAGACTTTTAGCTTTTCTGATAAGTTTTATCAGCATATCTTCGGGTTACAAGAAAAACACATTATTACAAAGTTACTTACTTATTAATGGCTTTTAAGGAATCCGGAGGTTCATTGCCGACCTCACATAAGCCAGCCATCGGTCCCTATCCTCAGCAAGATTAATCCAGTCTCTACCATTATATCCCAAGCAAAACACTTAGGGCCATATTCATAGACATTCTTAGCGCGGGCTTCCGCGGTGGATGATCAGCGAACTAACGTTTTCGTATTCATAAACCAGTGTTAGCGATATGATATGAATTCTGTACAAGTAATCACTCGATAGGCGGGGCTAGTTTAGCACGGTCGTAATGCGAGCTAGCGAAATGTCTATACATAGCACTCTTTATATTTTAGGAGAAAAATTCGCTCCGGCGCACAGTGGTTTAAAATCCATATTTAGGAGGACAAATGCAGAAAAATGGGAAAAAAATCGAACCCGGGTTATTTTTCCTATATAACTGAGTAACACTGAATTGATTATCTTAATCAGCGGAGGTGGCTGCATAGCGAGATAAGAAGCCGGTAACATGCCACATTTCGCCACCCAGCATTCTTATCAGCAAGCGCCTAGTCTCCTTTTCGATGTTTAACTCTTTGTGGGTCGATTCCATTCATATTTGGTATCAACATGGTAGTTCTTTAGGTATGTAACACTGTTTGTTTGTGTTATTTATATTAGTATGTAAAATTAGCATGAATGGACACGGACAAAATATAAATATAACCATTGAGTGCAGACTTTGTTAAGGTAGAGAAAAAAACCCCTTTGGTTCGTCCAAAAATGATTTTTTTTTTTCATTCCTCCATGCATTTTAAATCTAGTCTGAAGGTGCGCAGATTTGTCTGATAATTTGTGAGCATTATTCTTTCGAGATGCTGTAATGCAATTTTCTCGGTTGCAGTTATTTCAATATCTGTGAATCGAAACTGCTTCCGCAGATAATTCAGGGAATTCAAGATGACAGCTTGTTAATTATGTAAAATAAGTTCTCTTTAGTGCCCAAAAGGTTTACCTAAAATTTACATTCCCCCCCATAAGATTTTGTCTAAATGCATCTATGTATATTTTGTTCATACCAACGTTTTACACAAAACAAATGTACTAAGTGTAACTACTTTTGTCATAAAAATCTGTTAGATAGGACAAAAGTTACTAATTTTATCTTATTGATAATAAGTTAATAAAACGTTGAATTGTATACAAAACATACATGCTACCTGTAACTACTTTGTAAAATTTCATAAAATCTGTTAAATAGAGAAAAGTTACTTTTTGTCTAATTGTGCCCCCTAAAAGGGGTGTTCTCTTAAAACGTAATCAGAACTATTAAAAATATATGTTCCTTGTAACTGTTTTGTAAAATTTCAACAAATCTATCAAATAGGAGAAAAGTTACTAATTTTGTTTAATTGCGCCCCCTATAAGGGGTAGTTCCCCTTATACCAACGTAACATTGTATAAAAACATATATGTTCCTTGTAACTGTTTTGTAAAATTTCATACAAATCTAAAAAATAGGAAAAAGTTACTAATTTTGTTTAATTGCGCTCTGTTTTTCCATACCAACGTAACAAGCTTGTATACAAAACATACATGCTACCTGTAACTCTTTGTAAAATGTCATAAAAATCTGTTAAATAGGAGAAAAGTTACTAATTTTGTCTAATTGAGAAAAATAAAGAATCAGGCTTGTATACAAAACATATATGTTTTAACTATGTAAAATTTCATTTTGTTAGGTAGCTGAAAAGTTATTGATATGTCCCTCTAAATTTGCATTCTAAACCACTGTGCGGCGTCGGGGATCGAACCCGAGTCCTTGGTTCTACGTACCAAGCGCTCTGACCACTAAGCTACGCCGAATTCAATCCACAGCACCGGATCGAACTTTCCTCCTTCGATGTTTCTCTTTGTGGCCTGACTCCAAGTTAGGCATATTTTGACTCCAATGTCAACTGCCATTATACTAAACTCAGCTGAGTGACTTGTTGGCAGTTCCGCAGTTATTATGCACTGCTAGCAGAGAGAATATTATAGATATATTAATTTGTCCTACATAATTGATCTGTAATATTGACACTTAATATCTATAATATTCAAGCAAAACACATTAAGTAAAAAATAATACCTCTGAGAAAAAACAAAACTGAATCCTCAAAATATTATTTTTAGTAAGATGGTTCTCTTTAGGCCTATGTGTACCTAATTTTCCAATTCTAAGTTTATAAACATAATTATATATATTTTGTACGCCATTTTCTCAGAAGTTATATTTTTGACTTAATGTGTTTTGCTTGTAAACCGACGATGTAAGTAATAAAAGGTTAATATTTCTACCATAGTATACTTTGGTTAATAAATTATTTTAAACTGAGAATTTAAGTAAAGAGTGTAACTAAAACAGACTATTACAAAAATGTGGACATAAATTCCTACTGATGGATGAATTTTTGTTTTATTTGTTATGTGTACGCATTATAACTTAGTTCGTAGTTTTAATATGTCTTTGCATTCCGTAAAAAAATAGCAATATCAGAATTAAACGTTCTGTTTTTCCAGACAGGTCAATGTACATAGCACGCAGTGCACGTACTAGATCTTGTCTAATCAGACACTTCAGCTCAAAACAGTTTGAGAGAAAAATAAAGATGGGAGAATTAAACAAATATGTTTTTATATGTAAAGATTATTTTTTGATCCTGCAGAATTATATGTAATGATTACCATTTGTTATTAATGGAGAATTTCTTTCCGGCGTCGAGGATCGAACCCGGGACCCCCCAGTCCTAAGCACTGGGTGCACTAACCACTGAGCACGAGTTCGATCCTCGACGCCTGAGAAAATTTTTCTCCATTAATAACAAATATGTCTTTGTTTGCAGTTCCTTTGATTCTAAGAATAGTTTCTTTTCTGAATTATTGTTTTATTTCATCAACGTAAAAAATTACAAAATGATTTAACCATCACAAGAATGTAAATCTAGCTTTCAGGTAAAGCTCCTTGTGAAGCAGACTTGAATAAATTCAAGGTAAAAATTGTTCCGGGGTCGGGTATCGATCCTGGGACCTTTGGCTTGGCGCACCAACGCTCTACCGACTGGGCTACCCAGGAACTTCACCCGACACCGTCTCAATTTTTCTTTTTTATGCACATAACTCGAGTGAGCTGACAAGACGCCAGAAACCTGTTTGAGTGCACACAAACTCTGTGTGACTTGAAATGGTGGTTTTCTGTTAACGTATATATTATTATACAAATCTAGCTTTCAGGTAAAGCTTCCTGTGAAGCAAACTTGAATAAATTCAAAGGGAAAATTGTTCCGGGGCCGTATCGATTCCGGGATCTTTGGCTTGAGACGGTGTCCGGTGATGTTCCTGGGTATCTCAGTCGTTAGAGCGTTGGTGCGCTAAGGCAAAGGTCCCGGGATCGATACCCGGCCCCGAAACAATTTTCCCCTTAAATTTATTTACTTCACAAGAATGTACTGAGTTACTTCTACAATGATGAAAGACTGAGCCAGTGAAAATAGTTTTCGTATAGGTATTGAATCACAAAAATTATTTTCTTCTTCGACAAAGAAGCAAGAAACTCAAATTTATTTCTAAATTGCATTACGTTCAGTACACTTAAAAATATACGTAGCAGTAAAATAAAGTTTTGTGTCTAAATATTAAACAATTCAATATTGATTGAACCTTTGCAAGTTTAATTTTCCTGCAGGAAGCATAAACATTTCATAAAAATTTCAGAGTGCTAAATGTACGTGTTTATTGCTTTGATATGGTATTTAACGCAAATATTTCTCTTTCCAGGACTCTGACTCAACTTTCCATTTGGATATTACAGATAACATCTCTGGTAAGTGATAAAACACTTAGTGGGCTATATAATCCTTTAATTGCTTCCTTATCTGGAGAATTCTGTGCTCTAAGAATATTGCGTTAAATGGTTTGTCACGTGTACAATCATAGTCTCATAATATCACACTTTGGCGTCACTTTATAATTTATTACTCTTAGAAAATAAGTTCCAAGTTCTTTGTGCGAAATTAGAGAGAAAAAGCTTGAAGGAATAAATATTTTCTACGATTAGGAATACAGAATTATTTTAAAATAATATAAAATGCATTAATATCCATGCAAAATGTTGCTGAGAATTTTGTAGAAATTAAATTTTAGTCTGGAAATGCGCTGCAATTCTCAGCCCGTATCTGTCTGTCTCTCTTGTAACATTTTTCAGTTTTTCTATAGCACGCGACACTGAAACATTTTAAACTTGTATTTTTCTAAGTTTTACGGTGAGAAAATCTGTGACAGGTTAGGTTAGACCAGATTAGTTTGGACTTTTCGTATGCATTGCATATACGAATCTGTGAAGGTGAGGTTATGTTGGTTCAGGCTTTTGGGACGCCTTGCATATCGTCGTCGTTCCTGCAATAACTCCTATGTGACATATTTATCGATTTTCAGATTTTTGCTCTATTAAATAACTTAAATAGTGATACAGTAAATAATAAAATCCCCTATATGTAATTATATTTCTTTCTTTCGAAAATTTAAGAATTCACTGTCTCCTATGTACTGTTGCCATAGAATGAATAAATGTGTTTTTCTTCCTACTGAACAATTTTATATTTTGCACGTAGGAGTTATTGCAGGAACAACGACGATATACTAAGTACTCGTAAATGAAGTGAAATATACATTTCACGTTCATTTTGAAGTGTTCTATCAATTTATTTCACTTGTTAATCACTTTTAGATTACCTACACCGATCTATTATTTCCAAGTTTTACTTATTTTCTAATATGTTTTCAAGCCAACTGACGTTCTATATTAATTCTTAACATTCAAAACTACCTTCCATCTGAAATTTAGATCATTTTCCCACTTTTTTCGTCAAAAATAAATAAATAAAAACCTTCAGTGCCACGTACTGTATAAACCACAATTTTTACCTTTAGGACTCTAGTTTCCATAGCAACCGTCAAATAAAAAGTAATTTGTTAAAACACAAGAAATTTTATTATTATCATCGTAATCATTACCAGTTATCTTCGTTGTTATCATTATCATAATCAACTCCAAGGATTTCATCTCCTAACTTCATTCATCTACAAATAATTTAAAAATATATTTTGCACTTTCAGTTGCTTTTTGATGTTTTCACTTCTCTTTTTGTCCAGTGCATGTTTTAGTTAGTTTTTTTTTGCACTGTAGTGTTTTTGTTGTATTTACAGCTGTTGTTGTTAGGCCTTTAAAGTTAGAATTCCCACTCAGAAACTTGTTGTTAGGGAAACCATTTTTCATAATATAAAAGTATAGCTACTGAAATAGATCCATTATAGTGCACTTATTGTTACTTACTTGCGAAGGCTTTGGAATAATATTGCTCTATTGTATTTGCAATTTTACAAATTGATCGTGCAAAAAATGTTGCACAATACACTTAGTGAAGTGCATTACAAAATCTCGAAAATTAAAAATCTCGCTCTACTCGTTTTTCTCATTTTTTTTTCCTAGATTTTATAAAAAAGAACTTCCGAATCTTTTATCGTAATATACTACTAAATATATGAATAGATTACATAAAGATTCTTAATAGATCATTCTTTGGATAGCTTCATATAGCCTAATATCGACAGTAATGCATAGTTAACAGAGTTATCTTATTAAGAAGTTTTATTCTCGAAAAATCAGCTCATTGTCTGGTGTATCACTTTACATCCTATAAACCTGGATTCAAACAAAACGAATTCAAAAATAATTTCTAATGAAAATATAGTAGGCCTATTCTGTAGGTTTTCTCAGAATGCTTTGATTCACTTTATTATCTTTTCATCTTATATGCACTCACTTAATTACAAATGGCTTTTAAGGAACCCGGAGGTTCATTGCCGCCCTCACATAAGCCCGCCATCGGTCCCTATCCTGAGCAATTAATCCAGTCTCTAACATCATATCCCCCTCCCCAAATCAATTTCATATTATTATATGCATTCATTATCGTTCATAAAATGAAATAAATCGGTATAGTACTAGGCGCGTCCAGAAAGTAAGTTTCCCTGAGGCCGTTTAAAGATAGAGAACACAATTTCATGGAAATATTTATTGTAACAGATACAGCAATTGTTGAGCTATTTTTCAACATATTCCCAGTCGGAACTGAGACATTTGTCATATCTTGGGATCAATTTTTCGTATCCCTGTGTCGTAGAATTCTGTCACCTGGATCGCTACCAGTGTGTGACAGCCGCCTGCACCTCTCTGTCGCTGTGAAAATACTGACCGGACAGATATTTCTTGACGTGTAAGAAAATATGTTAATTTCTGGGTGCGTGATCCGGACTGTAGGATGGATGTTGAAACACCTCCCAGCGGAACTCCTGCACAAGATCTGTTGTCCATCGAACCGTATGTGGCAGAGCGATTACCATCCGATTTGATCTGAACAAATGTAACATTTCAAAATTTCTTTTCAGTACGAAAAGTTACATTTCAGATCAAATTGCTACACATTTAAAGGACAAAATTAAAATTATTTCAAACATTTATTATCATAATACACTGCTCTCTTAAATTGACTGAGCGTATTGGGAATTAAATCAATGACTTTCCCAAACACGCCATGAAATGTTTCATATGAAAGAACTTTTATCTGGGGGGAAAAAAGAGCAAAATTGTATTACATTTTTTGTTTGAAAAATCTCAAAGAAACCTCCCCCCCCCGAACTTACTGAGTTTATTGACGATTTATTCTGTATATATAGCAAGACTTCTGTTAAGAGATCCGAATATAATGCCAGTACACCTAAATTAGAACCCAGTAGGCCTATCATGACTTTCATCACGCAACGTAAAAACAGAAGAAATATCCACTTTGTAGAGAAATGTTTTCAGGAAATGAAGTTATCAATGATGCTGTGCTGGGAGGGGCTGAAGGAGGATATAATCCCGTCGCCCCCTCTTAACCCTCTAGACTAGCTTCCATTATAGCAACATCATTAAATAATCCAGCTGGATGTAAATAAATCTATGTTCATTTAACTGTTATGAGATTCACAATTTCAGGTTTGTCAACACTGAAAATGTGATATTATTGAATCCATACAATGGAGACGCATCGGTTCGATTCCCTCTTGAGCTGATTACTGGGTAGGTTTTTCTTTTCTAATCGGGTAATCTCACCGGAAATTCTTGACCTCATCTCTCAATTTTATCGAGGATAAATAACATAGTAGTCGATACAGCGTCATTAAGTAACCGATTAAAAATATTCGTTATAGTGCTGCCATTTAAAATTTCAAGCGGGAGTAATGTTGGGGGAGGGGGGTGAAACCTAAAATGCAATTAACACTGGTTTTGTACTTTTCTCTCAATATCTAAATTGACGTGTTCGTAAGTTTAATTTATATTTAATCGAAATGAATAGTTATAGGCTATAGACTGGAAAGTTTTAAAATGAAATCTCGGTATAGGCTAATTAATTAAATGCTCATTTTAACTACGGTGTAGTATGTAAAGGGTGTTGTTATAATCTGGAATACTTGCTCACTTATATTATTTCTGCTCAAAGGCAAGTCCTTTACTGCAAACACAGCATTTTCCCATCTTTCCTATTTTCTGCCTTTCTCTTAGTCTCCGCATATGATCCATATATCATAATGTCGTCTATCTTCTGATATCTTCTTCTGCCCCGAAACCTTCTCCTGTTCACCATTCCTTCCAGTGCATCCTTCAGTAGGCAGTTTCTTCTCAACCAGTGATTCAACAAATTCCTTTTTCTCTTCCTTATCAGTTTCAGCATCGTTTTTTCTTCACCCACTCTTTCCAACACAACTTCATTTCTTATTCTGTCTGTCCACTTCACACGCTCCATTCTTCTCCATATCCACATTTCAAATGCTGCGTCTATTCGTTTTTCTTCATTTCGTCGTGTTGTCCATGTTTCTGCCCATACAATGCTACACTCCGCACAAAGCGCTTCACTTGTCTCTTCCTCAGTTCTTTTTCCAGAGGTCCGCAGAAGATGCTTCTTTTTCTATTAAAAGCTTCATTTGCCATTGCTATCCTCCTTTTGACTTCTTGGCAGCATCTCATGTTACTGCTTACGCAGAGTGTTTCCGAGGTGGTGTTAAAAACTTTCAGGGATGGTGGGGAAGGGCACATGTATCAATTTGAGATAAGGAAACCTGGTCCGGAAATGACCGAGGCGAAAGTTACAAGTGAAACTACTGGGTGTTCATTTCAAAGTGTGTCATGACGTCACTGTTGTTGGGTCACCGATTTGAAGCGAGTTTCAGCTTATATGTTAGAGAAGTTGCCTATTATTTAAGGCGTCCTTCAATCTGAACTTGAGAACGTGTACGGTATAACTTGAACGTCGTAGCAACAGATGGCGGTCTGTACGGTCTGTGTGCTACCATAACCTCTTTCGAAAAGTGTTTTGCGCCGGCAAGTCGTACGCAGGGTATTTGTTATCATCGGTTGCGTACGGTAACATTCCACAACACAAATCAAATGCTCCGTATCCATGTTGACCGTCGAAGTTAATGTCAACAAATACGTAAGTAATCGTCTTAACCCTCTCCCCATATCCCGACAGTACGTATTTCCAAACAGTTCACATTCCTGCCACTACCGGCGTTACCGTACGTATCGGCACGTACTCTTCAGAATGAACGCCGTACTTGCTAGCCAACTTCTCTGCCTCTTAGATTATACACCTGAGCTGCGGAAGTGTAGGAAGATTGAATTCTCTAGGCTCATCAGCTAGCCACATGACGGCATACAGTGAGCCAAGACACATTTTGAACTGAACACCCAGTAGTTCTGTGGAAATGAAATAATTTTATTCTTCTGTACACCTTATTTATGTGTACTTATCTGTACATCTTACACATACTGTATTCATCTGACGTTGTTTACGTTGTCTACTTACAGTATTTCATTTAGTGCGCTGTCTGAGGGATGGGGACAGGAAACTACACTAAAGCAATGCAGATAGCGTAATGTGTATCGGACATGGTCGGTCCTGATATGCACGTCTGTAGACAGCAGTGTATGTGTACAAGTTGCAGTGTTCAGTCGATCAGTCCTAGTGAAATGGAGGAGTACACGAGAGGGGAATAAGCAGACCTGATTTTCGAATACGGATGAGCCAATGGGAATAGTAGACAAGCTCACAGATTGTATCGGGACAAGTACCCACGTAGGAGACATCCGGGCCACATCATTTTTCCACGACTGCTCCAAAAGTTAAGGGAAGAAGGGCACGTGGTACCAAATTACAATTCCATTTCCACACAACTATTTTTGTTTATAACTTTCGACTCGGTCATTTCCGGACCATGGTTCCTATCTCAAATTGATACATGTGCCCTTCGCCATCATCCCTGAAAGTTTGTAACACCACTTCGGAAACACCCTGTAGTACACCCAAAGTATTTGAACACGTCCACTTGCTCTACTGCCTCATTTAGAAATCGCAAGTTTACCTTCTTTGCTTTTCTTCCTATGACCATGGTCTTCGTCTTGTTGGCATTTATCTCCATTCCATACTGCTCACAGTTGTCATTTAGCTCCAGTAGCATATCCCATAAGACAAAAAATTAGAATACTCACAAAAAATTCAGTTCACAGTATTCTTTTCCACAATAATAATAAATCTCATAGAGAGTTCGGATAAGAGAATTTTCAGTTCTGTGGCGAGAATTTACTGGTTACTGGGTCGAGTATCTTTCTGATCTTGGATTGCATTTTGTTGAAATGACAGAGCTTTTGAAAAGTCGGTCAAATCTGATTTATAATAAACATATTGATGAGATGGAAATTCATAAGTTTTTTTTTCTTTAATTTATATTTTATATTAAAAAAACAGACAGTGTAAAGTAGAAGAGGCAAGACCTGTCCTGTGACCTTGTCATGTGCTGTGGCTATAGGCTATCACCAATGGGTATGAAAGGGAAAGAGAGGTTTTAGTCTGACATGAACTTCCGTGTCAGTAGATTCGTATATTAGTAACCATAATGAAACAAACTCTCTTATAGTTCATTTTTTTCCCTCTCGCACAGCTCACATGCCAGTTCTCGCCTCCTCATCTGTACAATGTTGCTGAATGTTTAACCAAAACGTATCTTTAGATTTTTCGTAAACTTTTTACAAGTAACATGGATTTGGAGACATCAATTGTCGTCGTCATCATCATAATCATCATCATCATCATCTTAATCGTTCGAATTAATTTGCATGCCTTGACTCCATTCGACGTTGTCCATTCCAATGATTTATGGCGTCCGGATTCTTACGATAGGTCCTTTTTGTTCTATTTTTGGTAATCGGGATTCTTGCATTCGTCACAAGGATTCTCTCCAATTGTTGCTATTTTTAATAAAGTTGTTTATGATACGTAAATACATGTTTATACATTCCCCTCATTTTATATTGTTTACGGACTCTGCTGTTGAGACCCACATTTCCGATATTTCAATTAATGCTTTAATGAAATTTAAATCCAGTTTTCATAATCAAAAATCTAAGTTCAATTGGTAAAACATTAATACAATTTTACGGATCCTTTTCACACGTCTATGCCCGGTTACATAAAAAGCGATCAGATATGATCAACGATGAAGGAGGGTTTGGGCATGAGTTCTATTTTCGTTGCAGAAAGAACAATCAGTATTTGATCGGAAACCAGTCTTCCATCAGATTTGATCAACAGATTTTTGCCGATTAGTGACTGACTATTGATCAAGTATTTGTTGTTTATAGCGCAGTTGTAGTAATTTATATAGGAAATAGTTAAAGTAGGCAGTTAATTGTTCTAAAATGACCTAATAGATCCTTATGATGAAGAAATTTTCAAACAATACGAAGAAATATTCAATAAAGGTCCATGCCTGAATAACGTGATTTCCGAGACCAGGACGAAAAAATTATAATTTTTTTTCGTGTATCAACGAAACACCATCCATTTTCTCATTTTCCGTTACATTCATAGAGCCCTGTATGATGTTTAATAAAAGGACTATATTATTATCAGAAAAAATTGACCCCTGAGGTTTTTTGTTCAGTTCATTTATTTTATTTTCTACTGTAGTCTATACTGATGGAATTCGCTTGTTTTACTTCCACAAAAACAACAAAACGGCAAAGCATTCATTTGTTTTCTTGATCAGCGCCCACTTGATGCATTCGTTTCTCCGCTCTTAAAGAGCATCAAATTGGCCGTGGTTGCTAAATATCGCTGATGCCAAATGTATTTATTTCTTAAACCAGCAATTAGTAAATCGAGACAAGTTGATTGGGGATTAACAATGCAATGAAGGTTCAAATAAATCATACATCAGCTGATTGGTGATGAGGGGCTGATTTGGTTTGTTTTCTGCAACCGGGACTTAGATTATTAATATGATGTTCAGTGCTTCACAGATTATTTCGTTATATTTATTTTAATATGAACTTGAAGCAAATGTAAGGAAAGTTTATAAACTTTTACTAAAAAGTACCATTTATATTTTTTAAATTATAAGATCTTTAATACAAGAAACTTTAAGGAGCTAAGTACAGTTGAAAGCCTCTTAACTGGGAAATTAATCGACAATAGCCAATATTTGACATTAGACCTACTTACTTACTTACTCATGGCTTTTAAGGAACTCGAAGGTTCATTGCTGCCCTCACATAAGCCCGCCAACGGTCCCTATCTTAAGCAAGATTAAGCTAGTCTCTACCATCATATTCCACCTCCATTAAATCCATTTTAGTGTGATCCTCCCATCTACGTCTCGGCCTCCCCAATAGTCTTTTTCCCTCCGGCCTCCCAACTAACACTCTATATGCATTTCTGGATTCGCCCATACGTGCTACATGCCCTGCCCATCTCAAACGTCTGAACTTAATGTTCCTAATTATGTCAGGGGAAGAATACAATACGTGCAGTTCTGTGTTGTGTAAATTTCTCCATTCTCCTGTAACTTCACCCCTCTTAGCCCCAAATATTTTCCTAAGCACCTTATTCTCAAACACCCTTAACCTCTGTTCCTCTCTCAAAGTGAGAGTCCAAGTTCCACAAGTATACAGAACAACCGGTAATGTAACTGTTTTATAAATTCTAACTTTCAGCTTTTTTGAGACAGAATGAATGATAAAAGCTTCTCAACCGAATAATAACATACAATTCCTATATTTGATTCTGCGTTTAATTTCCTCTCGAATGCCATTTATATTAATTGTCACTGTTACTCCAAGATATTTGAATTTTTTTCACCTCTTCAAAGGATAAATTTCCAATTGTTATATTTCCATTTAGTACAATATTCTGGTCACGAGACATAATCATATACCTACTAGAGACAATAAATGAAAGCATTTCCACTTTCTTAAATCTTCAGGCATTTTAAAATAATTTTGTTGAATATATCCAAGTGCTGATTGCCTTTATACAAAGCTTGAAATCTTTTCTTTGGCTTGGAAGATTTATTAAATAAATTAAAGTGTTAGCACTTATTATCATATAAGTAATATATATGTTAGGGATATTTTAGACGTTTATTTTAAGCCAATTTTTTTTCTTTACAAATTTACATTGTAGAGATTTGCATTAGTGGTACCGTAGCTCGATGTCGGTACAACTTCGATCTAATTTGATATCGTACAGAACGTCACACTGGATTTAATACTGTAGCTTCTTTGAGCTGTGTTCTGAATTCTGCGTAAGCCATGATCATCATTGGCAACCTTGCCACATAATTGAGTCTTCTTAGGAGAATTACATTGTTTATTCCATGATATCGTGTCTTTTCTTGGAGAAGGACGAGTTATAAGGATAAAATATAATCAAAATTAACTTTATTTTGTCTTCGTAGAAAACGTATATAATTTTGTTGTCGTAGACATTCTTGTATATTCTTGAATATAAAAACGAGAAAATATTTTAAATTAACGTTCTTAGGACACAATATTTGTTTTATAAATTTTTAGTTAGTGAAAAGTGAAAAGACACTACATTTGTCTCTCTCTTTCAGCCTTATTGTGTCAACTTTTATTTCAATCATTGTACTTGGTACACTGTCGTCACAGAACTGCTGTACGTACAGTTTACAAGGACATTTAAATTTTGTAAATACAACGAAGTGAATTGCCTGGAAGTTGTAGAGACGCTGGAACTTAATACTGCAGGATGGAGGTTAAGTCAAAGAAACTGTACCACACTGCATCAGCTCAAACAATGTTGTCCTTCCTGGTTAACATCCGTGCCTAAGACTGTACCAAAGAAGTATATAGGACACCGGGAGGCAATATTGTGTCTCCCTCAACTTCCCAACCCCAAAATTCGTGACCCCCTCCCCTTATACTTCCCCTAAAAACACCTACATCCAATGTTTTGGGCGGATAGATCAATAGAGAGACTTCGGAACAGTTCGGCTGGATTCGCAAGCCGTCGTGTTGCGAATCGTTATACCTCATACGCGTATTTTTTAAAATGCTGTTTAATACAGTGTGTTAATGCGAGCAATATGTAATGTGGAAGACGGATTCTGCTTTCCTCTTTAATGAGAGATGAGTCAAATTGTGTATTAGAATAACAGTGACGTATATGAGGTGCTGGATTTCTATAAGGAATTGAAATAAATGTTAATTTAGCTTTCTGCTTGCTTTGGCCGCTATGAGGCGCTCATGTAGCTCCGCCTGTGAACTGCTCTGACGCAACCAGCAGTGCTGAATATACTGACATACTTTGTTTTTGTGTGAGCTAAAGAAACGTTAACTGTAAAAGCAGAAAAATATTTTCCTGTGATATATTTTTATAGCTTTTTGAACTTCAAGCTCGGGATTTGTTGATTACAGACTTAAAGGCGAACTGTAGATCATATAGTGGTTACATGGTTGTCAGTATGGATTGAAAGAGGCTCTATACGCATTACGATAGTCAATTGTTTTGTTTATTTTTATTACGGTGCATCATGGATCTGTTATTTTGAAATCCGAACTATAACAAACATTCATTACTTCCGCTGTCATAGTCTCGCCACTTTTTTCTGTATTGTTGTATTCGCAGTTTTAAAATATAAAATAAATTATGAATAGTGGAAAGGTATATACGGTACTGTGATTTTTTGGAGCACTGAAAGTATGGACAAAATCATATATAAGGTAAGGTTCAGTTTTATGGCTCTGAATGTTTTGTGTGTTATTAGATAATTTATTGAATACCGAAAGTAACATCTCTCTCAAAAGTATCAGTATGACCAACTGTGCACTAATTTACCTCTTCATCTCCTTTCATGAGGGATGATTTTCATGTGGGTAGAATTATTCGTTTGAAAACCGGTTTCTTTTAATGATTATAGCAGAGATGAAAAGTAAGAACATTATTTAATTCCTTGTAGCTCAGTATATTTCTCTGTTATTTTGTGTGAAGCTATTTGCAATGATTATATTTGTTTAAACGCTTCTTTCGTAGTAAGAGAGGTTATGTGGCTTTGGTATCATCATGAATGATGAACAAAAAATGAATTGGGATTGAAGTGTATGTTGTGCAGGAGTATCAGCTTATTTAGGAATCTACTGGGCGCTCTTGAATTCCAGTGGTCGTTGTAGATTTCGAAACATTTACAAATTTTGTAGTATAAAGCGATGTAGGCCTGCTAACCATGGTATGATGAACATATTTCACATATGCATGTTTCAGGTTAAATGTATTATTTTATGGTTTTAGCTATTATGTAGGGTTATACCATATTATATTAAATACGTGTTCAATGTTAAATATTAAGCATGTATTATGTAGGCTAATTTGTGCAACATTAATATAATAAATAAGTAGGACTGATTGAATTTCCAACTTCTTTACTGTTTTAATATTTAGGATTTACCTTAGCTGACCAGTTTCGAAGTCTTCTTCTTCTTCTGTTTCTTCTTTTGTTTCTTATTCTTCTTCTTTTCTTCTTCTTCTTCTTCTTCTTCTTCAATATTAACACAGTAAAGCAGTTGGAAATTTAATCACTGATATAGTTCAATAAATTTTAAAAGTTTCTACATAATTCATGTGAATTGTAACTGTCACCACTATTTTATATTATAACTTTATAATTGTTTATTGGTTATGAAATATGTATTTTGATGTCAACTATAACCCTAATATACCTCAAGGTGAAATAGGGTTTATTAAATTGGATAATATAAAAAAAATGTTAAAAGTCATTATAAAAAAAGAAAAATAACTAGACGTATCCATTATAGTTCAGTATTAGATTTTCGAATGGTCTAACACGCAAATAGACGAGTTACGTATTTTTTGATAAACGTTTATCACTAATTAAAATAAAAAATGTATTTACACTGAAAGAAAAAGATAATATTCCGAACATATCATTCTTATAGTCAGAACACTGAGTTTACTGAAACCTAGATTGCAAAATAATATTTTTTGCACGATTGTGTTTTTTGCTGTATTTACAGTTAATGTTGTTAGGTCTTGAAAGTTAGAATTCGCACATAGAAACTTGTTGCTAGGGACACCATTCTTCATAATATAAAACTATACTGAAATAGACTCATTATAGTGCACTTATTGTTACTTAGTTACCATTAAAATGCAGTTCTGCGAAGGCTTTGGAATAATATTGCTCTAAATTTTCAATGCAAAATATATTGTATTTGAAATTTTAAAAATATTCGCGTGCAAAAAAAATTTTACAATACACGTTTTTGAAGTGCATTACAAAATCTCGGAAATTAAAAACTCGCTCTGCTCTGTTTTTTCAAACTTTTTCTCGATTTTGTAAAAAACACTCCCCAACCTTGTATCGTAATATAATATTTGAATACCATATAAAATTGAAATTGAATTTCCCAGTATTCGTTTAATTTTTTTATTTGTTTACAGATTCACTTTACTTTGAAAACCAAATACTGTATTGATGGTAACAGCCTTTATAGGCTTTGTATTGTTTACACGTATGAAAAACAATTTAATGTAAATGGATAAATTTATGAACATTTTAGTATTTTGACTCTGAAAGATTAATTTGTTATAAAAATAAATAAACTAATATTTTTAAAGCTTTTCGTTTCTACCATTGAATGAATAAGGGATACAATATGGCATTTAATAAAATAAAGACACAAATATAATTGTCAATTTATATTAAATGTGTTTTTTCCTCTCTTTTGTCTTTTTTTTTTTTTTTGCTCTTGTGTGTTATTTATTGGCTTGAATTAAGTTACTTACTGCATTTAGTAAACTGTCCTTGTAAATTTTATGTTATACTAGTTGAAATCACCCGTCGTTGCCTGTGTTTTCCTTTCTGCTTCTATTTTTAATTGAACTGGTTGTTAGGCTTTTCGGAAATCCAACTACAGACAACAAAACGAATTGTCTTTACTAAGCTTTCCTCATCCCTAAAAGATTAACCTTTCCATAGCGTCACGTACATGAATTAATGAACTTCTTAGCCAAATGCCTGCCAGGGTTAACTCAATTTAAACAGCTGTAGATCAGGCATCGAAAAGAAAACATTTCGTCATGTGCCTTATGTTCAACTGTTTTTAATATATATTTATTTGTTTTTGTTTATTTATTTATTTATTTATTTATTTATTGATATATTTAAGGCCATTAGGCCATCTTCCACACCGCCAGAAATACGAATAAAATAAATAGAAAATCAAACTATAAACAAAATAAAAGCAAACGAAAATATATACAGGCTACAGTCACACAACCTAAATTGTCTAGATTTTGGTCTTCATGATGATCAACAATGTTTTTTTTTTTTTTAATTTCGTGTTATTTTTCCACGGCCTCATGGAAGTCGATGTTCAATACAGCAGACAATAATAAAGAACAATTGACTGTATAAGATTGCATTTTAATATTATACATGAATGTTTGATCGTATTTATTTTTATTTTTTATCTTTTTAATTAATTTAACGTCAATTTGTCCGATTTTAATATAGCCTATGTTCTTATCCTGGTTAAGAAGGTTAAATGTGGAAAATTTGGCAAGTGTCGGTGAAAGCGTGTAGATTTGTTTAGAGTACATACATATATACATAGCCACATTGACTTTTATATATAAGATTTTTGGCTAAGACCACACCGTACACGAGCCTGGCTCATACGGAATTGGCTAGAAACATTTTTGTTTTATAATTTTAATTTGTACTAGTTAGCTAGCTAGTTAAATAAATTTAAATTTAAATGATTTCAGATGGTTGAGGACATTTGAATGGCAGATTCCACACTTACACGAAATTTTAATACCTTATCTTGAATAGGTATTCTCGTATCTTCCCGAATCTCTTACCAACATTTTCCTTCTCTTACCAACATTGTTGGCTGAAACTTTGAATGGTCTTCATGACTTATGGGAGTTATTCGACTATAACATTCGTTCTACAGTATCAAAATAGATCAGCACGTTATGGACGTTAACACAGTTCATACTCTTGATATCATATACCATGACGTGTATTTCAAACTATAGTACATAGGGAATCAACATTGCCATAAGAAATCCATGTATAAAAAATTGAAAGTGGAATTACATGTAGCTGGCCACGTGGAATAAATCAGTAGGCCTTGCAGAAAAGAAGACTATCTACTTAGGCCTATTGCATACATGATCGTTTGACAACATATCAGTTTTAGGTTAGGCGATTAAAATAATTATCATGGTATTACTATTATAATTTCAGTTGTTTATTTCATTTTAAAATTTTTTATTGCAGTTCTTGGAATGCTTATGTGTTTGTTTTCATTAAACCTCAACAGGATTCTCTCTACGACTCTGTTCAATATTATGCCCTGCCCTTCTTTCACATCTGCATGGTTCCAGTATTTCTGAAGAAATTAATCACAAGTCTGATCGTATTGTGGGATGGAACTCTTCTACCAGAAAAAGTCCAGCAAATAAGTCTCTTACCTTTCTCAAAGAATTGTTTGTATACAGTTCAATAAATAAAATCTTTTTTTCTGTAGTATAATAACCCATTGTTTCAAGATTAATGGCGTCAAATATAATTTTAATTGGAAATAATCAGTAGATAGTCTTCTTTTCTACAAACATACATAAGTGTTCTGCCTATGGACAGGTCTTTCACTGCAAATCCAGCATTCTCCAATCTTCCCCATTTTCTGCTTTCCTCTTAGTATCCGCTTAAGATCCACATATCTTAATGTCGTCTATCATCTGATATCTTCTTCTGCCCCGAACTCTTCTCTCATTCACAATTCCTTCTAGTGCATCCTTCAGGAGACAGTTTCTTCTCAGCCAGTGACCCAACCAATTCCTTTTTCTCTTTCTGATCAGTTTCAGTGTCATTATTATATTTGTTTGTATTATTTTATTTCTATTTCTCTTGTTTGTTTGTAATTATATTCTTTATTCTGTATATTTAAATTTAAATAAATAAATAAAATAAAATAAAATAAAATTATTTTTTTACCCACTCTTTCCAACACAGCTTCATTTAATTTATTATTTTGTCTGTCCACTTCACATGCTCTATTCTTCTCCATATCCACATTTCAAATGCTTCTATTCGCTTCTCTTCACTTCGCCGCAATGTCTATGTATCTGCCAATACAATGCCACACTCCACACAAAGCAATTCACTCATCTCTTCCTTAGTTCTTTTTCCAGAGGTCCGCAGAAGATGCTCCTTTTTATATTAAAAGCTTCTTCCTTTTGAATTCCTGGCAGTAGCTCATGTTACTGCTTATAGTACACCCCAAGTATTTGAAGCTGTCCACTTGCTTTACTGCCTCACTTAGAATTCGTAAGTTTACCTTCTTTATTTTTCTTGTGACAACTATGGTCTTCGTCTTGTTTGCATTTATCTTCATCCCATACTGCTCATAGCTGTCATTTAGCTCCAGTAGCATAACCCTTAGTATCGTCTCCTCTTCTGCTAACAACCCATATCATCAGCAGATCTTATGAACTTTATTCTTTTTCCTCCTACTTTTACCCCTCCCATGTCCTGAAAACATTGCTTGACCAAATCCTCCAAGTAGATGTTGAACAGTGTAGATGATAAAGGGCATCCTTGTCGTACTCCTCTCTCTATTTCAATTCCTTCAGACATTTCTTCTCCTATCCTGACTTTGACTCGTCATTTTATATATAGGTTGCTGAACAGCCTCCTGTCTTTCCAATCCACACTTATTTTCTTCAGGATGTCCAACAGTTTGTTCCAATTCACTGTGTCAAATGCCTTTTCTAGGTCCAAAATACTATATAGGCCTACACTTCTTTATTATATTTATCCTGCGTTTTATTTCCTCTCGAGTGTCATTTATATTTGTTACTATTCCATATTTTGAAAGAAACAATTCCATTTCTTATAGTGATAGTCTATTTCCATCTCGTACTATGTTGTGGTCACGAGACATAAACATATAGGCTACTTTGTTTGTTTGTTTTTTCGGAATTAACTTCCAAATCTCTGTCCTTACTTGATTCAAGTAAAATTCCCGTGTTTTCTCTAATAGTTTGTGGATTTTCTTCTAACATATTCACGTCATCTGCATGAACAAGCAGCTGATGTAACCAGTTCAATTCCTATTATATTATTATTATTATTATTATTATTATTATTATTATTATTATTACCTATATAATCGGAATTATTATGAGTATAGAGATTTTTAAGTGTGGGTTCACTTTTATCTTCTGTTACAGCCAATTTATAGGGAAGTCTACATGGAAAATTTCGAAAAATTTGTTATTTAAAAATTGCCCCAGTTGTTCGGATAAACCAGACATAAAGGGCCCAACAAAGTAGGTGATACTTCAGATCGTACATATTTACTCTCATGATGGAACCTGTACAGTCTTAAAGAAAAGTTTTGTCACATAGATACTTTATAAGTCCCAGAAAGGAGGTAGTGCGCATAACCAGACATACAAAAAAACTAATATTACCTCAACTATAGTCCGTTCCAGGAATCTGTGGAGTAGAAAGACGAAACAAGACCTCTGCGCAAGTGGTGTGGGAGGACTAGGGCCAATGATCGCTCTGGGGGAGGTGCTGGTTGAACGATGCTGCAATCGCTTGCAGGAATTGGATCATTTCTATCTGAACTCTACTCTACCTTCTAACACGAGCATCTTACCCTTCAGCGGCCTCGAGCTGATGCTGCCCGCAATACACTCCGGCACAGATAGACTCCACCCCCATATGCGTGAAGTTACTCCACAGATCTCTGGGACGGACCGTAGTCGTTCTCTTCTGAACCAGGTCGCTCGTCCTCTGATCATGTGCACTGCCTCCTTTCTGGGACATTCAAGTAGCTATCTGTGCGACAAAACTTTCTCTAAGACTGTACTTATTTTTTAAAATCGGAGATGTTAAATTCCAGCACACGGTGAAGCATTCAAAGTCTACTTCTGGTCACTACCACTATTTTGATAGATATGTTTTTGTTTATTTGTTTCAGACTTTCACTAATTCACGTATTGATATACATACCTACCGTCATTTCGTAAAATCTGTATATATAATTTGAACTGGTAATCTAATGGAAATTACGTGAAAACGGTTGAAAGGATTTTAATAAATAACCCCTCATTTTGAAGCTTGGAATCCAAAGTTTTTCAGAAAAATAGAAGTTTTCAGTGAAATGTCAACTTTCCTACATCATTTTCCTATTTTCCAAAATACATCTTTCGTCAGGTTTGAGAACTAATTGAATTTCAGTATAAAACAAAACACTCATTACAATAAACAATAGGTTATTACACGAAGGCCATGACCTGCAGGATTGCCGACATATTTAGAGCTCAAATTCAATTGATTATTTAAAACTTCAAGACTTACTAAAAATAATTTACAGGTCTGATTCTGCGGTGTGTAATTTTCTGAGTGCAGCTGTGTATTGGATATTAAAATTTACAAACTTTGAGGTGATTTGATGACATTATTACCATTAGAAATTAAATATTGTTATAGTTAATGCCATGATGCGACTATTTTTCATTAATTATACATATTAATGGTATACTGATGATATGAAAGTGAAACGTTTTGGGGTTATGTAAATAGATGTAGAGAATATTTTAAATTAGATCTTCATTTCTATAATATCCTATATATAAAACTACAAAAGTTAAGTAAAATAATAATATTGTTATTAAAAATCAAATATTTTTAGTTATTTTTAGTTACTAATCAAGTGGCGTTGAGTCTTTTTCGTACACTTAATGGCGGTGTGGTATGGATATTTATATGCGTCATTCTCTTCAGTATTGGCTTGAGAGAGTACAAGAATTACAGTTCCTAAGGAAAGATAAAATGTATTACTTATTGATAAAATAAGAGGCCTAGAAAATTTTGTAGTCTCCCGATCATTTCAGCATGATTTCTTAGCAGGATAAAATGATTTTGTGCGAGATCGTACGTATTTGCTTGTTTTCCGCAGAGAACCAATACGCGGTAAGTGTGAAATACCACATTCAGTATTTCCAACGTAACACACATAACAATTTCCCTCTTCTTACCGCTTAAGCGCGACATTCATTTTACTGATTTAGGCTTTTAACATATTATTTTTAGAGCCGTTTAACATAGTAATAATTATAAATTGGGAACTTACCACTGCAATTTCACCTAAATTGCAATGTTAATTATTGTTTTTAAATATTTGCAAAAATTAAGTAAAGTCTACTACTTCACGAAACTTATTGCATTCCTGATACAAGTAACATTAAGGAAGCCGTGAAAAAATCAACAAGATTCCAGTTGCGGATGTTATTACTGCAATGTTATATAAATAATATTGTTAAAATATTAAAATGAAAAATAAATCATTACATAACCTTACCGTTTGTTTTAAGTTCGCATTTATAGTCTGGGGGAAAAAAAAAAGACAGACGTATATCACGGCCTGCTGGAGTATAGTAAACACAGAAAACATTTTAAAGCAACAATGTTGAAGAAAGATATTTTGGTTTTCCGAAGTTGGCGTCATTAAACAGAAACCAACATGGAGATTTCATTGCAACTAATTAGAAATTCGTCTTTCAGGTATGTAATAAACGATCTTCGCGCAAAATAATGTACGATACACGAGTGGTATGTTTGTTTTCATGTTCTTGGAAATTAAAAAAGCTCAACTACGTTTCGCTTTTTCAATCTTTTCCTCGACCATGAAAACGTCAACATACCGCTCTTGTAACGTATATTACAATTACTGTCTACTTTTCAAGCTCTACATGTAGCAGCTATACCAAGATGTTATGTCTATATTTGTTCGAAAGCATAGCAAACCTGACATTTTTTAACTTTCGCCTACAATCCACAAGGACCTGAAATAGCTACTGCTTTAGTCGCACATGAAAAACCCACTGATCGTTCGGACAATGCTACTTGCGTTTTCGCGTTGAAACTCAAAAACTGAAGGTGAATAGGTTCAAGAAAAAGTATTTGGCGTAAAAAACCATTCAGAGGGAGTAAATTTCATTATTATGGAAGCAAATGACTTTCAAAATGTCTGGTATTCTTTATTGAAATAAACCTGAAAAATTTGTTTGAGCGTCTAGTGAACTTAGATTGCAACATTTGCTGCACACGCCATTAATCTATATATATATATATATATATATATATATATATATATATATAATTTGAACTGGTAATGGAAACTACGGGAAAACGGCTGAACGGATTTTAATAAATGATCCCTCATTTTTAATCTTGGAACCCAAAGTTTTTCAGAAAAATAATAGTTTTCAGTGAAATGTCAACTTTTCAACATCATTTTCCTGTTTTCTAAAATCCATCTGTTGTCACTAATTCCATTTCAGAATAAAACAAAACACACACTGCAGTAAACAATATTACACGAAGGCCATGATCTTGCAAGAATGCTGACATGTTTAGAGCTCAAATTAAATATTGGTTATTAAAATCTTCAAGACTAAAAATAATTGACAGCTCTGATTCTGTGGTGTGTAATTTTGTGAGTACAGCTGTGTATTGGATATTAAAAACTACAAAACTTGAGGTGGTTTGATGACATTATTACCATTAGAAATGAAATATTATTATGGTTAATGCCATGCTGTGACTATTTTCCATTAATTATACATATTAATGCTATATTGATATGAAAGTGAAACGTTTTGGGGTTATATAAGTACATGTAGAGAATATCTTAAATTAGATCTTGATTTCTATAGTTTACTGAATGGTGGCTATATAGTATATGTTACTGAAAACTACAAAACTTACGTAAGATAATAATATTGTTATTAAAAATCAAATAATTTTATAGTTATTAATCAAGTGGGGTTGGGTCTTTTTCATATATTTAATGGCGGTGTGGTGTAAATATTTTTGTATGCGTGATTCTCTTCAGTATTGGCTCGAGAGAGCCCAAAAATTAGAGTTCCTAAGGAAAGACCAAAAGGTATTACTTAATGATAAAATAAGAAATCGACAAGATTTTGTAGTCTCCCGATCATTTCAGTAAGATCTCTTAGCAGGATAAAATGATTCTACCCTCTACATTTCAAGGTAGTTCACGAAACATGCAGCAGTTATATCAAGATGCTATGTCTATTGTTCGAAAGCATAGCAAACCTGATATTTTTTTAACTCTCACCTATAATCCACAATGACCTGAAACATCTACTGCTTTACTCCCACATGAAAAACCGACTAATCATCCTGACATTGGTACTTGAGTTTTCGCGTTCAAACTAAAAAACTGAAGGTGTATAGGTTCAAGAAAAAATATTTGGCATAAAAAAACCATTCAGAGGAATTAAGTTTCATTATTATGGAAGCAAGTGACTTTCAAAATGTCTGGTATTCTTCATTGAAAATAAACCTGAAAAATTTGCTTCAACGTCTAATGAACTTAGTTTGCAGCGTTTGCTGCACACGCCATTAGTTATTATCAGGCTTCGAGACTTGGGACCCGATACAATAACTTTACTGTGCATGTACTATAGGTTGTTGACTCGCTGCAGGTAGTGAAAGGTAGAGATGTGTTGAGGTAACAACGTTGCTGTTTAGAATAGAGTACGGTAGTATGGGGGAACACACACATATGTACATTCTGAAAGTAAATATACATTACAAAATGACAATATAAAACAATGTGAAAAGTATTTATTCTCCTGTCTTTTATAAGCATTTTTGTTTAATTATACACAGTGTTAATGGTGGAAATAAACACGTAGAAATTTTAATTTCTTCATTTATCCTATTGGTCGTCTTTAGGAAGTGCAGTTACAGCACAGAATTGCAATGTACTACAAGATACATTTTCAGTGTCTCAAACGTAAATCTTTTTCGGTTATCTGCCAAACACAGTTTGTACTGTGAAAAGCTGCGCTCTACTTCGCATGACGTGATAGGAACAAAACGAAGAAACCTAACATCATTGAAGTCTCTATGTCCACTAATTTGCTGTTTATGTTACACAATGTTCCATATCCGTTATTCTTACATAAAATTGATTTCCACTTCTGTTTTACACGTTCAGTAACCGGTGTACTTGTTGTCTCATTAAATCTCTGTGTCATTTTCTCAACTAATTTGAGGGCTTCCGGCATCTCTTGCTCTGACTTTTCTAACAGCGTAATAGTTTCAGACACAGTTTGAAAATAGGTTTGTATGAAAACCAAATTATTCATCAGAACCTTCAAATCCAGAGCGTTTTCCTTTGCGTATTTGTTGGCATTCATTCTACAGTACCCCCACCCACTGTACGCTTTACCACTATACTCAGTACACCGTTATACGTATTTCCCACTGAACTGCTCTATTGGGTCCGAAGTCTCGAAGCCTGGTTATTACATATTTTAAGAAGACGAATTTATTGCAGTATTAGTACAATTAAAGCGGGAAAACCAGGACGGCTAAACTGAATACAATAACAGATCCATCATTCCGCCAGTCTGTCTGAGACAACATTCATCGTGGTGTATCGTTGTTTTAAGCACTACACAAAAAGAATAAAAAGAAAACGTACAAGAACATGATCGTTTGCACGCACGAGGACCTGAGGAAGGACGGTGGAGGGGTAGGAGAAGCTGCACAGGACTTGTATGCAAGTTCCTCACTTCAGTCTGGGCCCCCGAGGGCCGAACGCATGCTAGGAGCTCCCGCCTCCACTGACTTTTTGCTCAGATGATAACCTCGCTTCTAACAATGTATGTTTATTTTAATGTTACATACTCTGTCTTCTGTGCTGGAGCAAATAACCTTGTCTCTACTATTTAAAAAAATGCCATTGTCTGTATTTTCATAAGGATACTTGTCTGACATGACCTGGTGTTCTTTCTGTTGATGTTTTGGTTGGGAGTTTTCTTTCCCCATCAAGTTTATTTATGAAATAAGGTCGAACATAATTAATCTACCATTTTCAGTATCAAGGTGTGCCCTAGATGATGTGACATTATTAACAGAATCTGAAAATGATCTTCAGCGTTATTACAATAACTTATATCTGAGAAATTCATTCATTCATTCATTCATTCGTTGTTCTCTTGTCTTTCTCTGAAAACGCAGCATTCTCCAGTCTTTCCTATTTTCTGCCTTCCTCTTTGTCTCCTCATTCATCATGATCCATATACATATGATTCACGAGGATGGTGAAAATTGGTCAAGTCTCACCACTACACATCATGGGATTCCACAAGGTTCAATAATTGATCCTCTATTATTCTTAATAGCAATAAATGACCTTCCAGAATTCATTAAAGCAATAACAATTATGTATGCAGATGACACTACTTTCCTATGTTCTTCCTCTGCTCTAAATCAATTACATGCTCTCAACAACGACACTCTATCACAGAGGGCTTTATGGTTTGAATCTAATGGTTTCTTGCTTAATCTAGAAAAAAACTATCAACATAACTTTCAGCCTAAATTATCTAATAAATAAGGACAACAGACTCAACTACACAACATTTCTAGGACTTTTATAGACTCCAGTTGAACATGGGATAATCACATCGAATACATATGCACAAAGCTATCAAGTGTTTTATATTTGTTAACGAAATTAACGACTTGCGTTTCTCAAAATTATTTAAGATGAACCTACTTTTCTTTCTTTCAGTGATATGCCCTAATTTTCTGGGGAAATGGAACAAAAATTGGAAGCGTCTTGATTTTGCAAAAGAAAGCCATTAGAATTTTATGTAAATAAAACTATCTGGAACATTGTCGGCCACTTTTCAGACAATCACGGATTTTAACAATCATAAATTTGCATGATCTAGTACTTTACACTCGACAAAATATTGACAATTACTCATTAGTGGCCAATATACATGATCATGAAATTAGAAATAGTGAACAAATTAATATTCCATATTGTAGATTACACAAGAGCAACACAAACTTTTTAATTATGGGGATGAAATTATATAATAAGCTCCGCAGTCAATATTATAAATTACCAATCAATAGCTTCAAAACTAGATTTTACAATTGGTTATTAAATACTCCTTTTTATTCTTTTGCTGAGTTTTTCAACACAAATTTGTATGAAATTGTATTTTAATAAATAAGTTTAATTGCAATTTAGTTAGTTTTCTTTAATTTAAAAGTTTCAAATTATTTTATGTTTTCATTGCATTATTTAAATTTTACTGTTTCTTTTATTAGTGTTTTTAAAAATGTATTTATATGTTTTTCAATGTATTCTGACGAAGCCTAAAACTGTATGTCTAATGGCCAAATAAATATTGAACTGAATTGAATTGAATTGAATTGATTTACCGTCCCTTATGGAGCTTATTTCCAAAGACATTCTGAGCAAAAAATGTGATATACAGTAAACATTTGTCCTAATCTCAATATTTTCAGAATAATTTGTTTGTAAAATACCATTATTCTTGAGTTTTAAGGGTAAAATAATATTACAGATAAAGAATGACTTTTTCAGGAGTATCATTTCTTTAATTAGCTAGTATTCTGAAGCTAAAAATATGTTGTGAATTCCATAGTTGCGTCATAGAGATTTTTTTTTTTCGATTTTTAACTACAAAATTGAATTTTCTTACGCATTTATCACAACAATTGCTACAAATCACGCCACTCTCGTAAATTCTTTAAGACTGTACGTTAGGGTGCATACTGTAATTCAACTGTAAAGAATCAAGTTCATAAAGTCGTATGATTTGTAACAGTTTTTGTGAAAGTACGTAAGAATGATGTCATTTTTAGTTAAAAGTTGAAATATAAAATCTGTACAAAGCAATTAACAGCACATTTTTAGCTTCAGAACACTAGCCAATTAAAGAAATGACACTTCTGAATAGTTCATTCTCTATTTGTAATATTTTCTTACCCTTAAAACTAAAGGAAAAAAATATTATTTCGTTTGTTTCCTCCCCCAATTGTTGCGAGGACCTTTTCTGCCGATTTTTGAATGCGAAATTTCTTTGGGTGAGGTTCTTTTGATTGCTTCTTTTCTCGCTTGTTGTGATGGATCCATGTATCGTCCACAAATTACAATGCGATCTAAAAAGTTAAGAAAATCTTCTTCAAAATGTAGATTTATAAAACATGCTTGAGAAAGAAAGAAAGAAAGCAAGGAATTGTGATAGAAAATTAGAATTCTATTTGGTGGTCCGTGAGAAATAGAAGTTAGGGAAAACTGATCTGATTTAAGTCCTTCAGAATTACCATTTCTCTACGAGGTATTATGGTATTTTCACCGATCCATATCTATACGCAGTGACGTCCAACGTTTCGCAGTTAGACCGAGTAAATAGAAACATCTGTCAAGAGATCATCTCTTGGTAACGGATCCAACAGATAAATTCTTCCGTTCTCTAACTGTCCTGGTTACTGATCTAACAGATAAATTCTTCCGTTATCTAATTGCCCTGGTAACGGATTCAACAGTTATTCTTCTTTCCTTTGCAGATGCGCAGATAAATTCTTCCTTTCTCTGTCTAATTGTCCTGGTAACAGCAGAAAATTCTTTCTTTCTCTGTCTTACTGTCCTGGTAACGGATCCACAGATAAATACATATGTTCTCTAACTATCGTGATAACGGATTCAACAGATAGATTCTTCCCTTCTCTGTCTAGCTATCCTGTTAACGGATCCAACAGATAAATTCTTCCGTTCTATAACTGTCCTGGTAACAGATCCAACTGTTATTCTTCCTTTCTTTGCGGATCATAAAGCTAAATTCTTCCTTTCTCTGTCTGTCTTGATAATGGATTCAACAGAAAGATTCTTACTTTCTCTATCCCGGTAACGAATTCAACATATTATTTCCTCCATTTTCTGTCTAACTGCCCTAGTGACGGATCCAACAGGTAAATTTTTCCATTATCTGTCATGGTAACGGATTCAACAGTTATTCTTCTTTTCTCTGCGGATTCAAAAGATAAATTCTTCCTTTCTGTGTCTAACTGTTTTGATAACGGATTCAACAGAAAGAGTCTTACTTTCTCTAACTATCCTGGTAATGGATTCAACAGATAAATTTTTCCATTCTCTGTCTAACTGCCATGGTAACGGATCAAACAGATAAATTCTTCCGTTCTCTAACTGTCCTGGTAACGGATTCAACAGTTATTCTTCTTTCTTTTGCAGGTTCGTAGATAAATTCTTCCTTTCTTTGCCTACCTGTCCTGGTAACGGATCCAAGAGATAAATTCTTCCCTTCTCTAACTGTCCTGGTAACGGATTCAACAGTTATTCTTCTTTCCTTTGCAGGTTCTCAGATAAATTCTTCATTTCTCTGTCTAGCTATCCTGGTAAAGGATCCAACAGATAAATTCTTCCCTTCTCTGTCCTGGTAACGGATTCAACAGTTATTCTTCTTTCCTTTGCAGGTACGCAGATAAAGTCTTTCTTTCTCTGTCTAATTGTCCTCGTAATGGATTCAACAGATAAATTCTTCCTTTCTCTGTCTAACTGTCCTGGTAACATATCCAACAGATAAATTCTTCTGTTCTCTAACTGTCGTGGTAACAGATTCAACAGATAGATTCTTTCTTTCTCTGTCTAGCTATCCTGGTAACGGATCTAACAGATAAATTCTTCCCTTCTCTATCTGTCCTGGTAACGGATCCAACACAAATTCTTCCGTTCTCTATCTGTCCTGGTAACGGATCCAACACAAATTCTTTCGTTCTCTATCTGTCCTGATAACGGATCCAATAGATAAATTCTTCCTTTCTCTGTCTAATAGTCTTGGTAACGCATCCAACAGATAGATTCTTCCTTTCTTTGTCTAATTGAAGACCTCCACGGAAAAGGATATAACATCAGATTTTTGGAATATGTGTTGTAGGTGGAAAAAGTAATTTTAAAGCATTCATTTATAACAATAAATAATTGCGTACAATGACTGAATAAACTTGTATCCTTGTTCAGTCAAATGTTTGTGATAGTAAATATAAACTAATGAAATATGTTCCTGAAATTATTTTCCTTTCCCCTAAAACATGAATTACAGTTTGTTGGTTACATCCTTATTCCAGAGAGGTCTTCAATTGTCCTGTGTTTACATCTTAGACACGGTACAAGTACCCCAAAACCTCAGACTAGTATTGTCGTAGTTTCGCTAACTTCGTATTTCGTAATTTAATCAAGCGTTACCGCTTATGTCTCCATTAAGTGTACAAGCAGTGGGGAAGATATTTATTACGTGATTTGCTGAGAACTCTGTTACGTCTCGTTGCATTAACGAGCTATTGTGCCGCTTGCGGACTGTTCAATAACAAGGCGGAATATAGGCTACTGGTGTTGGTACGAGGCAAATAGAGGTTAAAAAACCATAAACTTGTTTTTTCCACGTTTTACTTATTTTTTCCTTTGTGCGCGCTGCCCCGGGCGTCACGCAATCTTTGTATGTTCTCTGTGACTGACCGATATCCCACTAATAAGCGACGTCTCAACCCGCAACATTTACTATACACAGCACATTTAGAAGGACTCGTACATTTTTTATATTTTTGATTTTCTCATAGAGATAAAGAAAATATTCAGAGAAAAGATTTAAAACCTAGAATTCATGACCTTTTATCAGCAAGTGTAACATGAAATAATAAAATGTCTACGCAAATATAGAGGCATTTTAAATAATATTTAACTAAATAATATATGAAGAAGAGTGCTAGAATGTGACTGCAAGAAAGTCAGGGGTGGCAAAAGTGATAAAATAGAAAAAGAGAAGGAAGTGTTAATTGAAGAAGATACTGTAAGAGTGTAGTAAGATAAATATACAAACAATGAATAAAAGAAAATAAAAGTGAAGGAACATCTGAACAAATGTGAAGTGGAAGAGAGATAAATTATAAGTGTAATTAAGTAAATTAGATACTTCATGTTTTTCAGTGTTGTGGGAGAGGAGTAGTATCAAGGGTACTATGACCGTAGGAGTGTTATAGAAATAAATACAATGAAAGAGGAAATTTAGGAGTGAAGTGGAGAGAGAAAGTTAAATACGTAAATAAATAGAGGACAGAATAGTAAGGAAATAGTAAGTGATTAAGTGTTGTAAAATAGAGAAAAGGGAAATATAAAGAAATAATTTCGGAGAAAATAGCTGGAAAGTAATGATTAAGAGTAGATAGATTTGAGAATAGAGAATAAAATAAATAAATAAATAAATAGATAGATAGATAGATAGATAGATAGATAGATAGATAGATAGATAGATAGATAGATAGATAGATAGATAGATAGATAGATAGATAGATAGATAGATAGATAGATAGATAGATAGATAGATAGATAGATAGATAGATAGATAGATAGATAGATAGATAGATAGATAGATAGATAGATAGATAGATAGATAGATAGATAGATAGATAGATAGATAGATAGATTTCTTTCAGATAGATAGATAGATAGATAGATAGATAGATAGATAGATAGATAGATAGATAGATAGATAGATAGATAGATAGATAGATAGATAGATAGATAGATAGATAGAGATAGATAGATAGATAGATAGATAGATAGATAGATAGATAGATAGATAGATAGATAGATAGATAGATAGATAGATAGATAGATAGATAGATAGATAGATAGATAGATAGATAGATAGATAGATAGATAGATAGATAGATAGATAGATAGATAGATAGATAGATAGATAGATAGATAGATAGATAGATAGATAGATAGATAGATAGATAGATAGATAGATAGATAGATAGATAGATAGATAGATAGATAGATAGATAGATAGATAGATAGATAGATAGATAGATAGATAGATAGATAGATAGATAGATAGATAGATAGATAGATAGATAGATAGATAGATAGATAGATAGATAGATAGATAGATAGATAGATAGATAGATAGATAGATAGATAGATAGATAGATAGATAGATAGATAGATAGATAGATAGATAGATAGATAGATAGATAGATAGATAGATAGATAGATAGATAGATAGATAGATAGATAGATAGATAGATAGATAGATAGATAGATAGATAGATAGATAGATAGATAGATAGTTAGGTAAGTAGGTAGGTACAGACAGACAGACAGATAGATAGATATATTAAATAAATAAATAAATAAATAATGTAAATTATTGAGGAAGGAAATATGCAATATTAATAGAAAAACGAGAAATGGAAGGGAGACAGTTTAGGTATGAGAGAGAGAATAGGATAGATAGGGAAGTGTAGAGAGCAATTCATTTGAAACAGAAAAATAGGAAGTAATCAAAAATTCTTGGGAAATGAATATATTAATGGAAAAGGGTGGTATGTATTAAAGGGATGGTGGATCGAAAAGCAGAAATGTGATGGTCCACCACAACTATGAATTGTAAAGTTGGCTGACAAATATATCATAAAATAATAATAATAATAATAATAATAATAATAATAATAATAATAATAATAATAATAATAATAATAATAATAATAATAATAATATATATAATTATCGAGCGAGGTGGCTCAATGTATAAAACACTAAGCTCACATTCGGGAGATAGGCTATTGGGTTCAAATCCCGGAGTAGGATAATATGTTCGTGGTTTTTAGTGGGTTTCTAGATCAGTAATAACCAGGAACTATTTGTTTGAAGGAGAAGGCGGATTGATTCCCACTCCCACTACGAAAAAATACATAAATATTTATTCGCAAAGCCTGAATCCATAGTTTCAATGGACGTATTCAGAGACTGCTCAAGTATGGCTAGTATATGGCAATATATGAATAGGGATTGAGACCTGTAAATCAGAGTATGCAGGTTGAGCCTTAAGTTATTCCTTGAAATATTTCATACAAAAAACAATATAATTTTGCTCATTTTTGCTTCCTTTTCGACATAAAAATTGTTTTATATGAAACATTTCATAGCGTGTTTTTTTGGAAAGCCATTGATTTGAAACTCAATTTGCTCAGTCAGTTTAAGAGAGCAGAGTATTATGATAATAAGTGATTGAAAGAATTGTAGTTTTGTCCCTTAAATTTGCAGAAATTTGATCCGAACAAATGTAAAATTGTAAAATCCCTTTGCAGAACGAAAAGTTACATTTGTTCGGATCAAATTTCTGCACATTTAAAGGACAAAACTAAAATTATTTCAATAATTTATCATAATACGCTTCTCTCTTAAAATGACAGCATTTTGGGAATTAAATCAAAGGTTTTTCCAAAACACGCTATGAAATGTTTCACATAAAGCAATTTTTATCTCGAAAAGGAAGCCAATCGGACAAAATTGTATTAAACTCTTTTGTTTCAAATATCTTAAAGAATAACCCCCTGACATAATTGGCATTACTTATGGTTCACCCTACAGGGTGATTCACGAGGAAAGGTAAAAAATTTAGGATGTGATTTCTGAAGTCATTCTGAGTGAAAAAGTTCATATGAATATAGGTCCGTTTCCGAACGGTTACGGAGATATGGCTCTTTGATTTCACAAACACTTCTGAGATTCCATTGTACTAACTCGCATTTAGAGACAGACAACGGACAAATTTAAAGTTTATATTCACATATGCATACTTACCTAATATTCTAGACGTCGGGGTCGATGTTTTCGCACATTTTCAAAGGTACCTCCTTCTGCTTCAATGCACTGTTGCGCTCGGACGTGAATCGCGCTCATCGCTCGGGAGAGTTGCACGTAACTGTTCTTTATGCCGCATCCAAATTACGGTCGATTAGCGCCTCTCTCGTTTCCCCCTTCCTTTGCTATACCAAGTCTTTCATCCAATCCCATAGACAGTAAGTACTCTTCGATATGGTACCCTTCTGTTCGGAAAGCGTCGTTCATATTCAGCGACGGCACGCAAAGAACTTCCATCGCACAAACCATAAACACACACAATATCGGCGTATTCTGTAATCGAAAATTTATAAGGCATCTTGAAAAACACAACTTAACACTTCCGATAACTGTACCTGTATAACTACTGTACTGTAGGTAGCTGACTGGACTGCTATGATCTGACGATAGTGTAGGCTATTTGTGTTATCTGCGGGTTCTGTGTCATTACATCAGACAAGGGCAGGCGATTGGACATTTGTAATGCCCCACCACCCAGTTTCTTTCTCTTACCTACCTCGTTCACAATGCAGATTCCAATGTTACGTCATTCATTGCGACTTTGACCTTGTCTCACGCCTCGTCTCACGTCAGCAGCATATGGTAACATCTGATTCACATTGGGGAAACGTTTTACGAAAAAAATGCATCTAGCTCCGCCATCGTTCGAAAACGGACCTATGTTCATATGAACTTTTTCACTCAAAATGGCCTAAGATATCTTATCCTAAATTTTTTACCTTTCCTTGTGAATCACCCTGTATATAGTGCGCACAATGGACTAAAGCAAGCGTAAGTTCAAGTATCCGTCCCGGGTTCGACTCCCAAAAAGCCAAGCCACGTCACAAAAAGGTAAAAGACATGTCTTGACTCGAAGTATGAACCTTCAAGCAGGTTGATAAACTAGATAGTTTACTGGTACATTACTACAACTGGCATTTCTAAGCGTACGACAGGAATTTGCTTATTCATTTGCGGTTCTCGTATTTCTTTTTACCCTCAATTAACCCTACACGCTCTCTTTAAAGAATTGCTTATTAATTAGAACCGTCTGCCTTCCTTTGCTCTTGCGGTTTGGTTACTTGCGATCTTGTTTGTTGAACATCAGGTAGTACTGTGGTCGGCTGTGAAAGGAAAGCAAAACATTTCTCACTACAGTATGTTCTCGCGTCAGTTTCACGGAGAAAGAGTGGAACTGAGCTCCTTAACGTCGAACTATATCCACAGAATAGTATATACTGTCACGAAGCTCAATACTTAATAAATATGCATCCATAGATAGTTGCTAACCACTAGGATCGCTGCTATCGCCTCATTACAGACAATGCGAAATAGTACCTGCACAGTCTATTGTTCCTAGTACCCTCACAACTCAAACTTCGTGACTCTCTATACTAGACTCTGCTATTACCACAATTTACAATATCTTGTATAATACTAGTGCTCATAGTTCTCGATAATTTAATTGAACTTAACGAATGTATGTTGTCATATCTTTTTCGAGACCTAAGGCCGAGAAAAAATGATCTCATGACAATATACGCTATCTACCAAAAAGTAATTGGGCACTATTTTTGCCCTCTTAGAACCTCGTGGCATCACCTCTTGTTGCTATAACAGCAGCCACCCTGTCAGGCATGCTCTCCACTAGTTCGTGTAGGATATCCACTGGAATGCGTCCCCATTCCTCTTGCAACATGGCACTCAGTTGGACAATGGAAGTTTGCCGCATCTCCCGAGACCTCAATCGCCGGTCCAATTCGGCCCAAAGGTGCTCAATGGGATTGAGATCAGGACTCTGTGCAGGCCAGTCCAACCAGTGAACATTATTGTATGCATACCACTGCATAGTAGCCGCCGAAACATGGGGCCAACTTCCATTGTCCAACTGAGTACCATGTTTCAAGAGGAATGGCGACGCATTCCAGTGGATATCCTACACAAACTAGTGGAGAGCATGCCTGACAGGGTGGCTGCTGTTATAGCAACAAGAGGTGGTACCACGAGGTTCTAAAGGGGCGAAAACAGTGCTCAATTACTTTTTGGTAGATAGTGTATATTAGTTTAGAAGCTCAATTAAATTATTACAGAGAAAATACCAAGCACGAATTGTATTCAGTGAGATAATTCCGATGTGAGAAAGATGTCATTTTGATTGAAGTTTTTGTAATGTAGTGTTTACAGATTGTCCTAAAATTCGCGCAGAATGAAAGTAAAGTGAAATCTCGTTTTGTTCATTTTCTTTTACACACAATGTTTCTGTTCAACACCATCAAAATATAATAAATAATGCATACCACGTGCGTCATCGTAGTGTGTCCGTACTTTCTTATCTGCGGCACTAGAAGAAGTCTAGTGGTGAGGCTAAAAACCATGTCTCTTTTGGCATCGGCAGAGCACCGGAATCATTGTCATAAGGCTTTGTGGACCCCAGAACCGTTTGACGTAGACAAAGTCGTTTTCCGCGACGGAACTGGAACTTTTCGCCAGTTTTTCTATCGGGAAGCGGAATTCTCGTCACCGGAACTCCCGTCATTGTATCACCTAGTCACTGCAATTTTGTTACCCGGTGTTTTGGTCACTTCGACTTTTTGGTCACCCGGTATTTTGGTCACCAATATACACATTTTGTTAAAAATAATAATTTATTTTGCCAAGTAAAATATCCATAGGTACACTGTATAAAATGTTATGTGCTTAATGTTTCAAAATTGCAACACTGCATAAAATGTTATAGGTTTTATATTTCAAAATTGCCACCTAAATTGTATCCGATGGCTTTGAGGTACGTAAGAACATCATCTCTATAATCAGGGTATCGTTCTGTAATCCTATTAATCCTTCTCTCCAAATATTCTTTTTACGTAGTGGGAAGTGAACTTCTACCCGCTCGATATGTTCGTGAATCCTTCCAGCTTCACTTCATAATAATCCTAGGAAATGGTATAACGACATGAGGCTTTCACCCGATATATTGGTCACCAGTACACATTTTCTTAAAAATAATAATTTATTTTGACAAATAAAATATCCATAGGTACACTGTATAAAATGTTATGTGATTAATTTTTCAAAATTGCCACACTGCATAAAATGTTACATGATTTTATGTTTCATAATTGCCAACCAAATTGTGACCAATGGCTCTGAGGTATGTAAGAACATCACCATCTTCTTTATAATCAGTATATCGTTCTGTGATCCTACTAATCATTCTATCTAAATCCTAAATTTGTCCAATAAACCATTAGACTCTAATAAATTATTAAATGTAATCGATGACAAGACGAGGAGACGGCCTCCAGATATGGAGGGTAGCTGTGAATATATTGGATAAGCAGTCGCGGACACCCTATGAGAGGTGGTCTTCCAGCTTGGGGGTTGGGCGAAGGGCTAACAACCCATCATCGTAAAAAACAGCTTGTTACGAAACCTCAAAATAAGCCTCGGAATGGGACTGATTCTCTGGCAGGATCACAGCAAAGGAATAAGGCAGAGTAAATATGGGAAATGCCTATTATTATTCGATTGAGAAGCTTTTATCATCCAGTCTGCTATCAAAAAATCTGAAAGTTAGAATTTATAAAACAATTATATTACCGGTTGTTCTTTATGGTTGTGAAACTTGGACTCTCACTTTGCGAGAGGAACAGAGATTAAGGGTGTTTGAGAATAAAGTACTTAAGAAAATATCTGGGGCTAAGAGGGATGAAGTTATAGGAGAGTGGAGAAAGTTACACAACACACAACTGCACGGATTGTATTCTTCACCTGACATAATTAGGAACATTAAATCCAGACGTTTGAGATGGGCAGGGCATGTAGCACGTATGGGCGAACCCAGAAATGCATATAGCCTACAGTGTTAGTTGGGATGCTGGAGGGAAAAATACCTTTGGGGAGGTCAAGACGTAGATGGGAAGATAATATTAAAATGGATTTGAGAGAGGTGGGATATGATGGTAGAGACTGGATTAATCTTGCTTAAGACAGGGACCAGTGGCGGGCTTATGTGAGGTCGGCAATGAACCTCCGGGTTCCTTAAAAGCCAGTAAGTAAGTAAGTAATCGGTGACAAGAACGCCAGTGACTAAAGTGTTATATCAGTGGCCAGAAAGCCGGTGACTAAAATGTAATCGATGACAAGAAGATATAATGACGACATCTCCGGTGACGAGAATTCCTAGATCCTTTCTACAGACCAAAAGTCTCAGACATAAGATAGATAGGAAGTAGGCCTATAGTCGGTGTTCCCTTGAAGCACTAAAACTATTCTGAGACACATTTCAGCACAAAAAATAACGGAGGGGTGCTCTGTTGCATATAGAATGTGACGCGCTCACGCGAGCTCGATCCCTAGAGGAACGATTAGCCATTATACGGTAGCAGTGGAGATACCTGCCAAAGCATGGAACAGGCTCAAGTTCTGATAGACGAACGTCATCTCCAGACATTCCTGTCGATGTGCACGACCGTTGCGCGGTAAATCATGACTCATCTATTTTGAACGTAACGTCTTTGTATGTCAGTTTATTTATTCTGAAAGTTTTGTTAGGACTGTCTGGGGTTAAGTAAAGTATAGGTGGGACTGGAAGCTTAGTAAGTCGGAGTATTTCGCCAATGGGACCGTGGTTCGATAACTCTTAGAGCTGTAATGCAAGCAACAAAACTGGAAATAGCCTACATTTATTTTCCAGTTGGTATTATTCCACTATTACTCTTATAATTATAATAATAATAATAATAATAATAATAATAATAATAATAATAATATACTTATTTACTTACAAATGGCTTTTAATATATAATTCCGGGCATTAGGCTGATAGTTTTTATGTTACAGTTGTTGGTTTTTAAAGTAATTGTAAAATTCAACAAATCAATGGACATCATTAATAGAGTTTTAAAACGTTCATTAGTACAAAAATCAACTCGTACTCGTCTTTATCAAATAATAGCTCGACCAGTCTTGTGTTATGGGAGTAAAGCGTGGACTAGAAGGACAAAAGATGAAAGCAGACTAACAGCTTGCGAGATGAGATTCATGTGCCGAACAGCTGGCTACACTAAGTGGTATCGAAAGAAAATGAAGATATCCTTCAAGAACTTAATGTATCATCAATACTGGACTATATCTCCAGATATCAGGTAAACTGGAAGGAACACTTCTCGAGAATGGTTTCATCCAGGATCCCTAAAGCAATAATGAAGTATCGTCCAAATGGGAAACGGTCACTTGGTTGACCTATGAAAAGATGGCAAGAAATTCGCTTTTTCAGGCAGTAACAGTTTTTTTTGGGACTAGTACTTGACAGGATGATGATGATGATGATGATGATGATGATGATGATTTTTAAAATATTATGCAGATAGTTAAGCTTTTATTGAGATTTAAAGTATGAAAAAAACCGTACTTAAAAGAAATCCCAATAATAAGTTTTAATAATAATAATAATAATAATAATAATAATAATAATAATAATGTTTTATTTTCGCTGGCAGAGTTAAGGCCATTAGGCCTTCTCTTTAACCACTCAACCAGCCTTAATCAATACAATACATAAATTTAAATTACAAATATTTACACTACACTTAAAAGGTTCTCCAGCAATATTCTTCACTACACAATTTTATAGCAAGTGAAATAAAATACGATACAGACAAGGGCACACCAACGGGAGGGGGGATCCATTTGGGTCGGACCCCCCCCCCCAAAGTGATAAGTTGTAACATTTTTACTGAATCTTTAAGCATTGATAACTTATAATTCTGTTATCTATAATTTCACCGAAATGATTCACGTACATGTACAGTAGTAGCAAAAAAAAAAAAAAAAACCCTGGACAGACCCTTGTAGCTGATTTCAGAGCCTTGTTCACTCCAGAGCACGATAGACTGGTAATTAAGACTTTGGTGGTTCAAATCCTGCCTGGGAAGGGAACTTTTTTTGTTTCTTATTCAAATTCATTCCCAATACTTTTCGATTGCAGCGATATTTTACTACTTAATTAACTTATTATTCCCAGAACATGAATTTTACCAGCAATTGTGATTTTTAACTTGCCTCTAACAACCCAATGAAAAATATTATTGGCGCCCTTTAAAGCAAAAAAGTTGGGTTTATCAATGTATTTTCGAAACTACGATAAAAATGAAAATGTCAAATATGATGACTTATGCCCTTTTAAAAAAATTCAGTTCAATTATATATCACTGTCAGAATATTCCTTGATGTCATAAAATGAGATAATGAAGGGCCTAATGTGGTTATTTTGAATGTACAGGTATATGCGGATTTAATCGTATATAATCTTTAGATTATTATTATTATTATTATTATTATTATTATTATTATTATTATTATTATTATTATTATTATTATTATTATGACAATGTTTTATATTATGTAACAATGTTCACCTTTGGTTGTTTGTTGGACAATAACTTCATTTAGGTCAAAATTACATAAATTCTTACTTAAGAAATTAATTGCTGATTAATATTTATTAGTTATAATGAAACTAACATCTGTCCATTCTTATTATTATTATTATTATTAATTTCTCTAAATAGATTTACAAAACCTCTAATGGCAATTACATTAATATTCTCATTATAGAAATATATTTTAGATTTATATATATTGTTTTTTCTCCATGTAACATTGTTGTAGTAGCTTATATTAAATTAATTTTCATCATTTTACTAGCTACCTCAAATCTCAAATTAATTATAATTGATTGAATTAAATTAGCTCATAAATTAAGTTACTACTTTACCTTATAGGTTTATCTAAATTTAAATAAATATGCAGTCTACTAGTCGTTAAAACTTAACTGAAGAATATTGGTGGAGAACTTTTAAGGGGACACTCAAATATTCGTAAAAATTGGAGAAAAAGTGTCAGGCTAGAAATGAAAAATTAAATTTCTACACTAATTTAAACAGAACTAAATCAATATGTAGAATTCTTCCTATTCATTGAGAAGTCACAGTCAAATGTATTAAAGCCAAAAATATTAAAATATTTTAAAAGTGATATTTCAATTTATGATTGATTAAAATTTGAATCCAGCAGCCTCTTAAATATTTTTTATTTTGTTAAAGTATTGGATCTAATGAGCTGAGGTTTTGCAGATAGAACTTTATTTTCCATGGACTATATTAAACTTTCTCCCAAATTTTTTTGCGCTCAACTTTATCTGATTGGTCAAATAGGAAAAAGTTCCAAAATATAGTTTAGTGTCCTCTCGTAGTGTGAATAGAGGAGACTGTTGTACCTTTTTGCATAGTGTATTTGAACATTTTTTGTTTTTTGTTTTAACTGCTACCTAGAAGACTCAAACTGAAGTAGATTTCAGAGAAAGCCGCTAAAAAAGCTCATTGGTAGTTTCAGTTTGATTTATTGCAAAATGTGCGTTCCGTGAACAAAAGTGAGATATTTTTAGTACCAAAAGCAAATATTTCGTTCATTGATAATATGTTTTCTAACTTAAGACCAGATTGTATTTGTTAATATCTTTCAAGTACGGTGTGTTCCCTATCATCTGGTGAGTAATAACTTATTTTAACTTTCATGATTTATTCGAATCTCTAGATTTTCCTGACATATTTGTTTAAAAATGATACCCTCTTGTACCTTTGAACACAAAAAGATTGGACATTTTGTACCATGGAACATGTTTACAAAGTACACGATACTATCGGTTTTGTTTTTCTTTTATTTTAATTGATCATGTCACGAAGTAAGTCTGTGTAAAAATTAAGAGGCCAAATTGATTCCGGATGTTACAAGACTTCAAGAAAGCTGTTGAAAACAGTTATTGCTCCTCCAGGAAATAAAATGTCAATCAAAATTGAGAAAAGCCTGCTTTGCAAAGGTTTATAATGGACAAATACATTTAAAATATGATTGTCATTTTTTAAAATTATATTCCCATCCTAAATTTCATGTTTCCAGTAATGAGGTATGTCCTTTAGGTAATGAACCTGTTGTACCTTTCACATTATATATATATCCCTTCATTTTATTTTTTACATCATTAATCGATCTGTAAAAGCAGGAAAACACATACAGGAAGTTGTTAAGGAATCTTCAATAATTATTTCAAGGGATTTTTCATTTAAAAAATTGGTAATTTCACCAAAATTAAAAAAAGTAAAATGTGAAAAGTGTTTAAAGGTACAACAGTCTCCCTATACGTATTTTAAATATGTATTGTGATTGATTAAGGCTGGTTGTCGTGCAAGAGAAGGCCTATGGCCTAACTTCTCCATGTCGAAAATAAAACATTATTAGTCCTATTATTATTTTATTATTATTATTATTATTATTATTATTATTATTATTATGTCCATTATTAAAGTATTCTTCGAAAAACACAGTAGCCTCTAAATTTAATCTCTGCCGAAGGTGTCGTTAAATGATTAATTTCGTTGGTGAAGAACTGCAGCCACAGATAGAACTCTTATTTGATGGACTGTAAAACCCCTGCCATGCCCACGCGTTTGTTTTGCGCTCAACTTTATCTGGGCTAGGGGGTGCAGGCCGATCAAGAGGAAGTGTCCCAGAATTTGTTTACCCTCTCGAGTTGACAGATCCGTCCAAGGTTACGTGTCTACTGTTTGCTGATGAGATTATAATGGTGCGGGCAGGACTGACGTCTTTCTGTCTAATTAACAGGAACTGTTCGCTTGTTTTCAGCCGCCCAGTCTCTGACTGCTAGAGAGGATTCCAGCTTAAGAAAAAAACATTGGTCTTACGGGTCTTGGCTAGTACAAGGTGCCTCCGTTAGAAGAAAGAGTGAGGTATAGTATCTCTCTCTCACTCTCTTCCTAAACGTACAGTGCTCTAGCAAGTTTATCGCACAAGGTACGTCTAATCCGCTCAAATGATAAAAAAAAAACCTATTAATGCCATAACGATTCCTGCAAAAACATATAAATTATATCTTATATACATTATAACTAGACTTAGAACATTTAGGCCAGTGATGTTAAAGCAAGCGCATTTTTCTGACCTTGACGCCGTGAGCGGGCAGCAAGCGCTAAGTATGGAAAGAGGAAGGGTTGTGTATATGACTAAGCAACCTATTGAATTAAGAAAACAGTGGTGCACAAACTTCAAACGGAACGTGAAATTTTATGTCGTTATTTTTATATGGCTTCTTTCTGTTTAATATTATCTATATTGTCTGTAAAACAAAAGTACTAACACTGATTTCTTAATATTGCACTTGTGTTTTAAATCTTAATAACATAATAGAGAGTTAAGAAGGAATATTCACTTAAATTCCATAGTAGTATAATATTATACTGTCTTAAGTGGATGAAACACATCATTCATAAACAAAGTGATATTCCAAAAACAAGAGATTGAGTATGACATGAAAAGTTGGAATTGATATTGATGGTATCTTTAGCCTTACAAAAGTAATCAATTGACTAATCAAAACAATATTACAGTACAAAGCAAAGTTACCTAGATACTGTGTCTGTTTTAAGTGTAACAAATATTACATAACAAAACTCTTATCGCATTATGCTTTTAAGGTGATATTGGTGAGCAACTTCATATCATCAGAATATTAAATTATTTTCTCGAAATCTGCTGAAGCTATAGAGCTGATATTTTTACAAGACATGGGCACGTATCTTTTATTTATGATGTAACAGTAGTTGCTTTGTTAATTCATTTCCTTACAAACAATTTCCATGCGAATATTTTCAAAATTTTCAATACACTATCTTCAGTAATACATATATACGGTATATTAGATTTACGAAAACATTCTGTAAGGCTACTAAATAAATAGGCCTATACCTGAAAATTTCACTTTTCTATACGAAAAGTTGAGAAAATATTTCTTTTGAATAAAAAAATCAAACTTGTGAAAAATGAGCATTAAAATTGAAACTTACGTCCTTATAATGCACTTATGCTTCTCAGGCAAATCTAAAAATTAACATGGATACAGTTTTAATAAGTTCTCTTCCCTTTATCTATTGCATCAGTGTTGGCCATCCCTGTATCGCCTATAGCTCGACCAAACGGCATATACCACCTCTTTCGTCTGTCTCTTTCCTTTCCGCTGTAAAGTGCTCAGGCTCTCCTGGGCTCTAAAGCGCGCGCTTGCTCCTGTGGGCATCAATTGACATGCCTGATTTAGGCCATAACCAACTTTTAGGCACCTCAACTAGGCTCTAAATTAATAAAAAAGGCATTAAAATAGAGTCTGGATTACTCTACTCAGAATAGGGACCGATGGCGGGCTTATGTGAGGGGGGGGGCAATGAACCTTCGGGTTCCTTAAAAGCCATAATAAGTAACTGAGTAAGTGAAAGAATAGTTGACAGTTTAAGCCAAACTAGTGTCGAAAACATTGAAATATTATATTAAACAAACTGTTTAATGTTTCATTCATTCATTCATTCATTCAATGTTCTGCTCAAGGGCAGGTCTTTCACTGCAAACCCATCTTTCTCCAATCTTTTCTATTTTCCGCCTTCCTCTTTGTCGCCTCTTATGATCGATATATCTTAATGTCGTTTATCATCTGATATCTTCTTCTGCCCCAAACTCTTCTTCGGTTTACCATTCCTTCCAGTGCATCCTTCAATAGGCAGTATTTGAAGCTGTCCATTTGCTCTACTGCCTCATTTAGAATTCTAAAGTTTATCTTAATAGTCATTAAGGGCCGTATTCATAGACATTCTTAGCGCGGGCTTCCGGTGGATGATCAGCGAACTAACGTTTTTCGTATTCATAAACCACTGTTAGCGATATGATATGATAAGAATCCTGTACAAGTAACCAGTCGATAGCCGGGGTTAGTTTAACACGCTCGTAGCGCGGGCTAGCGAAATGTCTATGAATAGCACTCTAAATGTTCTGACAATACTTAGGAAAACCGACCATTACACTGGGTTAAAATAATTATTTTTGTCGTCATACTTCCAGGATGTATTAATCATCCCATTTGTATACGAATAATAATGAATTCATTATGATATACGCATTTCTTTCCCCTTTATGTTTTATCTCGACTGGCTGGATTCAAAATTACTTTGTTTTAAACACATCATAATTTCAGTCTTCCAAGGCCTACTGCACGTGATTAATAACGTTACTGTGTTAACAGAAATTGTGATCATATGTCTCGTATATCAATAACATAAAAGCTTCAAGTTAAGAAACCCAATAAAGTAATAAACTCAACCGGGCCTCGAACCCGCACTCGAGCGCAGTTTCTGTGCACGAGTCCGGTTGTCTACTGTTAGGCCACGCTACTTGTAATGAAGTATAAAAGTGGTGCAGGGGTGTAGAGCTTACCTTTATGCACTTGTTTCTCTTAGTTTATTTAGCTAGCTAGCTAGTAGGCAAATGAGTACAAATTAAAATTCTAAAACAGAAATGTTTCTAGCCACTACCGTAAGAGCCAGGCTCGTATACGGTGTGGTCTTAGCCAATAATATAGTCTAACATAAAATTTAGAAAGACAGTTTACTAAATGCAGTAATTAACTTAATTCAAACCAATAAATAACACACAAGAGCAAAAAAAAAAAGAAGGAAAAGAGAGAAAAAACATATTTAATATAAATTGGCAATCAGACATAAGCCAGGGATATTCAATAAAAACACGAATATAGTCGACAGAAATAAAAGGTAAAAAATACACAATTTGTTAATATTTTATATCATGAATAATTTTATAAATTTCTTTTTTAAAAGGTTCAATTTTAAAATATTTCAAATTTGGAAAATGGTTTGTAATTTTATTATAAAGTCTTAGGCCGAAACTAGCATCATTTTTAAGAGCTCAGTGGCATTTATTCAAAGTAGACTTTTGTCTTCGAAATATTCATGTCATTAGATTTATGTTTTATTTGATTTCTGTTGTAGTAAGTTATAAATTTCTTCAATAGTTAAAAAAATTTGTATAAATTAAATTTGTTGGGTGATCCATATTTTTGGTGAGACAAAGTTTTATTAATCTTCTGTGTAATAAAATTAATGGGTTAAGTACAGATGATGCTACTCCACCCCAATTTATTGTACCATATTGTATTAATGATTGTACTAAAATACACACATTTGTTAATATTATGTATCGTGAATAATTTTATAAATTTATTTTTTAAAACGTTCAATTTTAAAATATTTCAAATTTGGAAAATGGTTTGTAATTTTATTATAAAGTCTTGGGCCGAAACTAGCACCATGTTTAAGAGCTGCACTTGTATGACATTTAGGCTCAATTAATGGGAAAGTAGACTTTTGTCTTCGAGTACGATATTCATGTCGATTAGATTTATGTTTTATTTGATTTCTGTGGTAGTAAGTTAGTAAACTATATTTATAAATTTCTTCAATAGTTAATACATTAAAATTTGTATAAATTAAATTTGTTGGGTAATCCATATTTTTGGTTAGACAAATTTTTATTAATCTTCTGTGTAATAAAATTAATGGTTTAAGTACAGATGATGCTACTCCTCCCCAACTTATTGTACCATATTGTATTAATGATTGTACTAAAGCTAAAAATATTGTTCTCAAGCCTCCTTAGTGATAAAATTTCAAAGTATTATGAATTTATAAATTGTCTTTCTTATACTTGTACACATAAAATCAATTTGTTTATCCCAACGTAAATGCTGATCTGTAATAATTCCTAAATATTTTACTTGTGTGGAAGGTGTTAGATGTGGGCAATTACGATAATTATTTGTTAATTCATTAGATGAAAAAAAGTAAACTATTTGAAAATTCTCACAAAAAAGAGAAAAAACTGTTGCTGTAGTCAAAATCCTGTCCAAATTCAACGTCGCAAATTTCTAGGGCAATAATTAATAATAGATCCCTATTAGAAACAACAACAACCAAATTTCTTGGCTTAAAAATCGATAATGCGTTAAATTGGAAAAATCATATTAAACTAAATTCAGCATGTTTTGCTATTAGATCTATGCAAAAGATAGTAAATATCAATATCTTAAAAACAATATACTTTGCATACTTCCACTCGGTAATGAGTTTTGGAATAATATTCTGGGGAAATTCCACAGATAATAACAATATATTTCTATTGCAAAAAAGAGTAATTAGAATAATAATAGGTACCAAATCTAGGGAATCATGTAGGACTATTTTAAAAAACTACAAATAATGCCCATGGCTTGTCAGTATATCTTTTCATTAATAATCTTCCTTGTATGTAATCGTGAAAACTTTGTAACTAACCCAACAGTTCATAGCATAAATACACATCAAAAAAATGACTTTTATACTCCATCGGCAAGTCTATCGTGCTATCAAAAAGAAGTGCGTTATATGGCAGCAAAAATTTTTAATAGCCTCCCTATCGATATAAAAAATGAAACTCAAAACATAAAATTATTTAGGGCCAAATTAAAGAAGTACCTAATTTCTCACGCCTTCTATTCTGTAGATGAATTCATGACATTCAATAACACTTAATGAAATTGATACAAAAAACTTTGTGTTGTACTAGTAGACTATATAATAATAATAATAATAATAATAATAATAATAATAATAATAATAATAATAATAATAATAATAATAATTTATTTTAACTTAGCAGAGTTAAGGCCATTCGGCCTTCTCTTCCACTCCACCAGTATGATAGAAAATTAGTACAATGCTATGAATATAACATATTTAATACAATACAATTCAAAGCAATACAATACTACAATACAAGACAATATAATACAATGACAATTCTTTTCATCTTCACAACGCCAATAAAATAATTATGTAATAATAATAATAATAATAATAATAATAATAATAATAATAATAATAACAGTAATAATAATGATAGTCTTACCTAAATTAAATTAAATTATTAAACTCGATCACAATTATTATAACTTCAATTTTGACTGCGCCCGTAAGAAATCGTTTAGCCTTTTCTTGAAAGTGGTTATTGTCTGGCAGCCCCTATCTTCTGAGGTAGAGAATTCCATTCACGGGGGTCTGAGACAGTAAAGAGGATGAATAGTGGGATATATTGTAAATCTCGTCTGTATATATTTAATCTAGACTGTGACTATAAATTAAGACTTTATAATAGTATTAAGTTTTTGACTTGTTCCATATTCTAGCTGTAAAGCAATGTATGAAATAAATGGAATGTTAATAAATACAATAAAACTGTTGTACATTTAGCATAGTGCACCTTTGAACATTTTTGTTTTTAGAAGGATAATTTTTTATGTTACCTAATTCAAACTAAAGTAGATTAAAAAGCCGCTCAGCTTGGTCATAGTTTCCAGCTTCATTTACTGCAAAAAAATTTGATTTCTGTAGACAAACAGAAACGTTTTTAGTACCAAATAGTAAACATTTCTGTGCATAAGAAGCTGATTAATAATCTTTTATAACACAAAACCAGATTGTTATTTGTTAATATCTTTCAAGTACATTGTGTTCCATCTAGAGAAATAACATATTTTAATTTCCATGATTTATGCAAATCCCTAGTTTTGGGAGCCATATTTGTTTAAAAGTGCACCCTCTTGTACCTTTGAACACCCATGACCATGGAACCTGTTCCAAGGTACAAGATACTATCGGTTTTTGTTTTTGTTTTGTTTTAAATCATGTCACTCAGTAAGTCTAGAGTTAAAAGGTTCCAAATTGAACTATCGACATGCCTTTTAAAGAAAGATGTTGTTAGTAGTTACATTTTCCAAAAATAAAATCTCAATTAGAGACGATATGCTCTGGTTTATTTATTGCAAAAACATTTTAAATATCATTGTCAGTTTTACAGCTATATTCCCACCTATATTCAATGTGTTCCAACCATTATCGCGTGAAAAGGTTCCAACAGACATGAACCTGTTGACCTTGAACACATTACATATTCTTTCATTTTACTTTTTCCATCCTTAATAGATTAATTAAACAGGAAAATACATACAGGAAGTTGTAAAGGAATCTTACATAATTATTTCAAGATTTTTATTTAAAAAGTTTTTTGATTTCCCAAATTAAAAAAAAAAAAAATGTGAATACCATGGAATGTTAATAAAGTCTCAATACAGTACAAAAACTCGAACTCATATAGGCCTGCGTTTACAATCAGTTATTCTATCATCTGAGTTAATGCACTCCACATTTCTCCGAATCTGATCATCGTAAAACTTGCTCTTCATAATAGCGCATCTCTATTTCAAGACTTCGCGAGTTACAGACATTTTCAATACGTAAACTGAAAATGTGCGTGAAGTTCAAAAGGTAGCACGCACTGGTCTGTCTGAGGGAGAAGGTCAGAGAGCGAGGTAGTGACCTCCAGTGACCTCACTTTGACTGGAGGCAGACACTTCGATTCCAGCTCCAGACACACTCGTTCCCAAGCGTCCCGTCTCGCCCCAGCAGACACTGGCCGTCTCCTTCCTCGAGATGGAGCATGCAAAAAGAAGGAGACAGGGTGAGAATCAGCGAGCGGCCCCTGCACACGATAAGGCAGCGCTCTCCGTCTCTGTTTATTTATTTATTTTGAACATATCTTCAAGTTTATGTTAACTGCTTTCCTAATCGAAAAATGTAACGTGAATTATTTTTATTTAAAAAAACTGTACGTCTAATATGAGATAATTTCTCGATACATTCCTATTTTCATTCATGCACTGGTATGCAACAATTTTACTTCAAAGAAACTGTTTGTATTTTTAAGTCCCCTATTATGGATAGTCGAGAAAATCCACAAACGATTAGGGAAAACACGGGAATTTTATTTGAAGCAAGTAAAGAGATAGGTTTGGAAATAAATCCCGAAAAGACAAAGTTTATGATTATGTCTCGTGACCAGAATATTGTACGAAATGGAAATTTAAATATTGGAAATTTATCTTTTGAAGAGGTGGAGAAGTTCAAATATCTGGGAGCTACAGTAACAAATATAAATGATACTCGGGAGGAAATTAAACACAAAATAAATATGGGAAATGCCTGTTATTATTCGGTTCAGAAACTTTTATCATCCAGTCTGCTGTCAAAAAATCTGAAAGTTAGAATTTATAAAACAGTTAAATTATATTACCGGTTGTTCTTTATGGTTATGGAACTTGGAATCTCACTTTGAGAGAGGAAGAGGTTTAAGTGTTTGAGAATAAGGTGCTTAGGAAAATATTTGGGGCTAAGAGGGATGAAGTTACAGGAGAATAGAGAATGTTACACAACGCAGAATTGTACGCATTGTATTCTTCATCTGACATAATTAGGAACATTAAATCCAGACGTTTAAGATGGGCACGGCATGTAGCACGTATGGGCGAATCCAGAAATGCATATAGAGTGTTAGTTGGGAGGCCGGAGGGGAAAATACCTTTGGGGAGACCGAGACGTAGATGGGAAGATATATTAAAATGGATTTGAGGGAGGTGGGATATGATGATAGAGAATGGATTAATCTTGCTCGGGATAGGGACCAATGGCGGGCTTATGTGAGGGCGGCAATGAACCTCCGGGTTGCTTAAAAGCCAATAAATAAGTAAGTAAGTAAGTATTATGGATAGTCACAAAACCCACATTTAGTTTCGTTCGTCACGTCCAAATTTTTTAGATAGTCTACAGCCTACAGTAGGCATATAAAATTTTTGTAATTGTTCAAAATGTGTACAGGATGATCCGTTTGGGTATGGATAATATTAATTTATTATTATAATGTCATTATGATAGTATGAGAAATTTCTTGCTAGTAATATTATAGTTATTAGAGAAGAAAATTTCACTGCGGCGCCGGGGATCGAACCCGGGTCCTTGGTTCTAAGTACCAAGCTCTCTAACCACTGAGCTGCGCCGAAGTTCAATACACAGCACCGGATCGAATCCCTCTCCTCTAGTGTCTTTCCCTTTGCGGCCTTATTAATGTTCGACAAGTTGAGCACTATCAGTGACTTGGTTACCGAGATTCCACAATATGGCTGTTGGGCGAAAAATCTACGTAAAGTTCATTTTTGGTCCTACAGAATTTGCCTGTTATGGTAGTATAATAATAATAATAATAATAATAATAATAATAATAATAATAGTAATAATAATAGTAATAAAATAATAATAATTTAATATTATCCTTTATTTAACGTCTCAGAGTTAAGGCCGTAAAGATCTTCTCTTACCTCAACCAGGATTAAAACTAACATCTATTGAACATACAACTGGATCGGAATTAAGTAATTGCAAACTGATACGATTTAGGTAAAAATGAGATGAGAAGAGATAGTTACATAAAAATTTATCTCATAAAATAAAAATAAACATAGTGGAATACATATCAATGTTGTTAGAATCAAATACGACAAATAATGGCAGTTGACTTAATATTATGTTGACATATATGCGAACATGGAGTAAACAAAGGAAAAACACTTTAGGAGGATTCGATGGTGGGGATTGGACTAGGCGTAGCTCAGTGGTTGGAGCGCTTGGTACGTAGATCCCCGGGCCCAGGTTAGAATTTTTCTCCTCTAATAAACTATTCTTGCCATAACAGATAAATTCTATAGGACCAAAAATTAATCTTTACGTTTTAATATTATGCATAAAAGATGAGCGTTTCCATACATGGCAAGAATGAAATTCTACAATACATAATTTGAAATGAAAATCGTAGATGATTTAAATGGCTACTACAAATCAACAGCGGGAACAAATAGCTATTTACAGACGAAGCTACTTTTCATGTTAGTGGGAGAGTAAAACACACACAATTGCATTATTTGGGCATGGGAAAATCCACATGTCTCCTACGAGCTTGAAAGGTCATATCCAAAAGTTAGTGTATGATGTGAAGTGAGCCGCAATAAAGTGTAGGGATCATTTTTCTTTGCAGGAAAGACAATCTCTATGGCTCTTGCTTGAATATATTGTATTTTTTCCTGTTCCCACAACTCGAGAAAGGCAACAATATTAACATTGTATTCCAGCAAGATGGTGCATTTCCTCACTGGGCATGGGAGGTTGTCGTTTTCAATCGTATGTGTTGTGGTCGTCATTGCTTGGCCCCCAAACTCTCCAGATCTAACCCCTCCTGACTTCTTCATGTGGGATTTTATTAAAGACACTGTCTATTCACAGAAACCCAGGAACATTAATGATGTAAGGGTGAAAATTACTCAAGTTTTCCAACAAATCATTCTTCTGGTGTTACAACGGACATGGGCTGAATTGCACCACCGTTACGAGTTGTGCAGGGTGCGCAATGAGGGCATTGTAGAGTTCTGAGAAATCTCCCATCTTTCAATGCTGTATACACAAAGTTTCAACAAGTAACGTTCAGTAGAAAATGTTTAATAGTGTTTTTATTTTATCCATGCCCAAATGGATCACTCTGTATTTATTGAAATAACTAGCCGTACCCCTGCGCTCCGCTGCTCCTGTTAGAAATAAATATAAAGTAATTACATAATTAAAATAGGACGTTTGATCCAGGGAACAACTATTACAACAGCGCAAGGTAATCTGCTTCGCTCATTACCCTATTTTTTTGCATTGCATTTATTGCATATATATTTTATGTATTTTAACACGATTCAATTGAGCATAGTTAAAATTTGAATTATAAAATAATGGATTGCTAAGCTAACGTACTATTACTGCATACTAAATCAATACACTCTCAGTTAATTCTCTGAGATTAAAATGAGTGTACATAAATATTATTTTAAGAAATACAGAAAACGAATGTACAAAATAGCCTATCAAATTTTCTGTGCATAAGGAGCTATTTTAATCTCACCTGTCCTCGATTTACTCAGACGTTATTGTAATAACATTATAGCATTATGTCCATCTAGAGAAACTACACTTCCCAATGGTGAAATAATAATTAATTATACAAATCGGTTAATTTAGGTTCTGATATTACTTCATAAAAACACAGAAACATTCTCTGTAGGCTATGTTTAATAGCTTTCGATTGTTGATGTCCAAGGCCCCTGTTTCGATTGTTGTTGTCCAAGGCCCCTTATAGACGAAGTCATTTGTTCTTAATTCATTGCACCGTCTTAGATGGCGTTATTTTAATTTTAAAACTCGCTAATCTCATTAAATATCAGTCCTATCAAAATTTTGTAAAGAATAAACCTTATCGGAAATTATTTTTAAAGAAAGTTTTGTTATGCAAAATTTTTCACAAAAATCAATAATAAGCGAGATATTTCGATTTATTTATTTCAGGCCCCCTTATAACCCCCTTTTAAATAAAGTATTTTGAATGCCATATAGCCTAAAATCTAAGTTACAACGAACTTAATTTATATTACAATTTTCATATAAATCGGTTCAGCCATTATCGCGTGAAAAGGTAACAAACATACAGACAGACATACAAAGAAAAATTTCAAAAATGCGATTTTCGGTTTCAGGGTGGTTAATGTTATATGTTAAGGCCAATTATTTTTGGAAAATCGAAAATTACCAGAAAAATTTCGGCTACAGATTTATTATTAGTATAGATTTACTGTATTATTTTATGTTATTTTAAATCCACCACCAACAGAAGCAGGCTTCCAATTACAGGTGGCTTATTATATACACAAAATACATAATAAATCGTCGAAATTTTAAAGTTTTATAATTAAATTCACAAGGTAAATGATTATATGAAATTTGCTTCTCATAAGACGACACGTGATGTTTTTTTTAATATAAATAACGTAATTACAGTACATAATTAAATTATTATATAAAATATGGTAATTTATATACATATTTATATACATATATGTATAAATGAATCATAAAATATTATAAAGGAATATAAATGAACAATTATAAACAAGATACCTCTCATTTTCTTTTTTTTTTTATAGAAAATATTGTTTGAAAACATAAGAAAAATACTCTCAATTTCTCCATTTATTTGCATGAATTTTCCTTGGAGCTGGGGTTAAGTAATGCCATTAATTCTGGTGGATGATTCCTTTAGTAAAGAGCAACAAAAAAGTCAAATAACATTTTGCTATGTTTTGAATAGTTTTCTAGAAAAACGTGCATTTTAAAAGACCTGAATTATATGATCGTGCAACGGTGTAATGAGTAGGAAATGCACATTAGGTTGTTGTGTTGCTCTGAAAAACCCCTTCAACTGACTTGTTTTGAATAGAGGAGTGGGAGATCATTGCCATGGATATTGTTTTTAAAATCGTAAGAAAAATGCAGGTGATATATTATTGCTTTTCAATGTTTGTGTTTAAACTATGTTAGAGAAGGGAGAATGAACAATAGTTATTTTCCGTTAAATAAAGTAATTTGGAAAATTTAAAATAAACTCCACAAGTTAATTTTAATTAAATGCTCAGAGAACAAAGATAATGAGATACTTGTTTCAAACTAAATTTAGAAGATTAAGAAACTTTCCCATATTCCCATTTCAATTAATGTTCTAATCTAGAGAATGTAAACAATAATGATGCTTATATCACAAAATACCCTCTACACTGACCTTAACAGGAGACAGACAGACTACAGCGTGTTCATAATGCATGTGTTCGATTTATTTGCAACGTCAGTAGATCTGACCGTATCACACCTTCACTAAATATGCTGTCCTGGGTCCGTCTCAAAGAGCGAAGAACTATTCACTCTCTCACTTTACTCTTCAATATTCTTCAAAACTCTAACCCTAGCTACTTAGCTTCTCGTTTTCAACATTTGTCCTCATATCACGAAATAAATACTCTCTCACAACACCATATCACACTCTCCATTCCTAAACACAGAACATCCTTCTACTCTTCATCTTTTACCGTCTCTGCAGCTCATCTCTGGAACTCTCTACCACAACATGTCAGAGACTGTCGGATATTGTCTAGTTTCAAAAATAAACTAACATTACATTTTTTTTTTCAATTCTGATTCCTTTCAGTTATAAGCCCTTTTCTCTGCGATAGTTTTGTAAAAATATATAAATATCTTTTTCTTTTTCCCCTTTTTTCTCTTGATCACCAGATGAATTTATTATCATACCTGTTTTATTGTGAATTTTATTTAATTTTCGTATTTCTTTTCTTTTTTATTATTTTATTACATTCCATTTTGTTATATTCTTCCTTAGTTCTTCAATTAACTATTTGTACTAAATGAGTTGTTTACTATATTTCATTGTATTTTACTTTCTTTTTTTTTCTATTATGGTTGGTATTATTTTCATGTTGTTTAGTGTCGATTTATTATGCTATTATCATTATTTTTGTAATATGTTAGTATTCTGTTCTTTAACTTTTTGTTAAATTTTTCACTGATTGTATACACTTTGTGACCTGGTAGAGTGTGAGAGAAGGCCCTATGGCCTTAACTCTGCCAGTATAAATAAAGAATTATTATTATTATTATTATTATTATTATTATTATTATTATTATTATTAAAAACAAAATTTTAAAACATTTAAAACTGTACAGGAAAAGAGATAGAAAATGCGATGTGCTTATTTTACGTTAAACGAACTAAATAAAAACATTATTTTTAAACTTTTCGATTTAATTTTAATTAAATATTCGGTGAACACAGGCAATAAGAAACACTTACTTTACGTTATAGAAATCAACTTAATGATTAAAAAAACTCCGTTTGTCGTACTACAAGCATTTTCTTCAGCCAATTGGAAATAGTTCCTTCCCACTTTAATTTTTAAAGTAGTAACTGGTAAATTTACATAGAAGAAATTAAATTTCCCTTGCTGTCTTTAAATACAATTTTTTGTGTTATGTTAACATTTCTTGTTCTCTCTTCCATCCCTCTCACAAACGCATACGCGAGATGTTTAAGGTACCTAGGCCTACGTATTCTGTTCTTTAACTTTTTGTTGGAGTTTTACATTTTAAAATTCCTTTGCAGAACGAAAACTTACATCTGTTCGGATCAAATTTCTGCATATTTAAAGGACAAAACTAAAATTCTTTCAATCATTTAACTCCTTCAGGCCTGGCGTACATTACAGTGTACATTGTTTCTGTCTTTCTTTTTTGGAATGTCTTCGATACTTTTAAATATTTTGAAAAATTAAATGTATAGAAAGGGAGAATATTATTTTTGAAACATTTCTATACCTCAATTAAATATAAAATTTAAAATTTTGGGGTCCCAGGGATCAAAATTATCCCCAAATTTTTATTTCCTTTGAAGACTTAATTTGGGAATTCTGTATCCCCAGAATGATTGTAACATTTTTTTTTCAATTTTTTTAAAATATAAATTCAGGTCTGAAGGGGTTAATATCATAATACACTGCTACTTTACGTTAAAAATCAATCTTCATCATTAAAATCATCATCATCATGTCATCATCATCATTTTCTTCAGCCCAATTTGAAATAGTTCCTTCTCTTCCATGCATCTTTCCCTGGCAACCAACCACCATCCTTTAAATTCCCACTTTCTTTAGATCCTAACACTTCCATCCATCCATCGCAGTCTTGGTCTTTAAATACAATTTTTCAAATTTATTCCCCATAACTTTCTTGGGTTCTCATGATTCCATCCTTTTGCACATGTCCTGCCCATCTTAATCTTGATATTTTAATGAATGTAACCACATCAGGGGACTTATATAGTTGGTAAAGTTCAAAGTTCTATCTTATTCAGGCATTCTCCATTATCACATATTGGGCCATTACTTTTAAAATTTTGGTTTCAAAGGATCTCAATCTTGACATATTAGTCTTTGAGAGGGTCCAATTTCACTGCCATATTTTAATACAGGTTTTACAAAACATTATAAATATTGCATTTTGTTTCATTGTAAGAAGTCTTGACTTAAGTGCCTCAATAATCCAAAATATGCTTTATTAGCATTTTGAATTCTTCTATCAATTTCTTCACTAATATCATTAGTGTCATTGATTAAGGAGCTCAGATATACAAAACTAGAGACCCTCTGAAATTTATATTGATTAATTTTTAAATGGGTTGTTGTTGTCAAGTCTCTTTTTTGTTTTTTACATCCAACAATCATGTACTTAGTCTTCTGTTCGTTAATTTTCAGCCCCATTTTTTGGGCCTGGGCAGTAAATGTTCTCTTAACATTCTCCTCAGATCGACCAATGATATCTATATCATCAGCATGGGCCAGTATTTGGGATGATTTGTATATTGTACTTCTAGTTTGTATATCTGCATCCCTTATCACTTTTTCAAGGGCAATATTAAATAAAAGACACGCTAGTGAGTCGTCCTGTTTTAGACCCTTAGTTGTTTGAAATAAATCTGATGCTCTCTTAAATTCACTAAGCATATTAGGAATTAAATCAATGGCTTTCTCAAAGTACGCTATGAAAAGTTTGATATAGAACTTTTTTTCTCGAAAAGGAAGCAAAAACGAGGAAAACTGTATGAAACTTTTTGTTTGAAATACACCAAGGAATAACCCCCTGAAGTTGACAATACTATAATATATTTTTATAATTGTTATTATTTTTGATTAGTGTTGGTTTTATAATAACTACTAGTGGCTTGTGCAGCAAATCCTGCAAACTAAGTTCATTAGACGTTCAAATAAACATTTTTCAGATTTATTTTCAATGAAGAATACCAGACATTCGAAAGTTATTTGCTTCCATAACAATGAAAGATACTCTCTCGAGCCAATACTGAAGAGAACCACGCATATAAATATCTACACCACACCGCCATTAAACATATGAAAAAGACCCAACCCCACTTGATTAATAATTATAAAAATATTTAATTTTTAATATTATTATCTTACGTAAGTTTTATAGCTTTCAGTAACATGTACTATATAGCCGCCAGTCAGTAAAATATAAAATCAAAATCTAATTTAAGTTATTCTCTACATCTACTTATATAACCCCAAAACGTTTCAGTTTCATGTCATCAATATAGCATTAATATGTATAATTAATGAAAAATAGTCACATCATGGCATTAACTACAATAATATTTCATTTCTAATGGTAATAATGTCATCAAACCATCTCAAGTTTTGTAGTTTTTAATATCCAATACACAGCTGTACCCAGAAAATTACACACCACAGAATGGAACCTGTAAATTATTTTTAGTAAGTTAAGTTTTTAATAACCAATTTAATTTGAGCTCTACATATGTCATCATTCTTGCAGATCATGGCCTTCGTGTAATATTGTTTACTGTAGTATGTGTTTTGTTTTATTCTGAAATGCAACACGGCCGACTTGATCTCGCTTCGCTTCTCCTTTACAAAAAAGCGAAGGGAATATCAAGTCGGCCGTGAATGCTATTAGCTAGTTCTCAAAACTGACGACAGATGGATTTTGGAAAATAGGAAAATTATGTTTAAAAATTGACATTTCACTGAAAACTACTATATTTCCGAAAAACTGAGTTCCAAGCTTCAAAATGAGGGGTCATTTATTAAAATCCGTCTAGCCGTTTTCCCGTAATTTCCATTACCAGTTCAAATTATATATATAGATGATTTTAAGTTTGTTAAAATTTTATTTTAAGTTTTGATTTATTTGATATTATTTTTTTATTTTATTTTTATGGTAAAATTAATTTAATGTTTTGTATATGTTATTGATTAAATTTTTCAATTATATACCCTGTATGTTTCTAGTCGATTCCACAGCATTGCTTTCTGCTGGAAATAAATTTCATAAGCTAGGCTTGCGAAGCAGTAGATCCGATTCAATTGCAGCGGAGCAAAAAAAAAGAAAACTCTTACTACAATAAAATTATTATAAGCATAAATCCGAAGAGTCGGTCATAAAACCACATTTTTAATAATTCCATTATTACTCTGTTCTTTTTTCTACATCTATTCCACATTGATTTTTTTATTCTTTTCTTTAGTAATGTCATATAATATTTATTTCATTTTATTTCATGCACTAGATTCTTTTTGTGGCTTTATTTCTCTTTCGGAGTCTCTGATTTCTTATTTCTTTCCATTGTCTCGTTTCTTATTGCTTCTTAGTTTTTTATTTATTTTTATTCGTTTTTATACATTCAATTCAGTATTTTATGCCGGCTGCTCCCATAGCAGAATATAATGGCAAGCTCACGCTGTCTGTTTAGGATAAGTACTGCAAGGACCTTGACAAAGAAAGACACCTGGTAGATCTCAATTGGCAAAGGGGTTTGAACCCATGCCCTCGACTACAAACGATCGTTCTCGCATGTACAGAGCGTTCATTCTGTCTTGCGACAAACACTGCCGCAGGCTGTACGGCAGTCTATTGTCAAGTTAAGGTGGATGACGGGTAAATCAAGGGAATAGCCGTGGCAGAACTTGCCTGAATTTTTTAGCATTGGGACAACTTACCTGGTAATGACCGTGTGCAAAATTTAAGCCGCAAGTATACGGAGAAAAAAATTAGACACGCAATTTGGAGGCGAGTTTATGACACTGAAATTATACAAAATAACAAGACAGAGATAATAAAGAAAGAAAAGAAATGTAATCAGCGTTACCCTGACGACTAGATATCATAAAATGCTACCAAATGGCGTCAATTATTTTGCATTTAGAGCGAGAATTAGACACGAATATCAGATCAAACATTGTACGTTTTATAACATAATAGTAATAGGGGGATTCTGCGTTCAATTGTCATATTCCTCCTTTCATCCTTACACGTTTTTTTTTTAATTTCAAATTATTGTTTATTTCAAATTTCAAATGCATTGGAAGATGCTATAACATGGTCAAGTACAAATTTATGTAATAATACAAAACATACAGAACTTTGTTTTTTTATTCAAACAAATTTTCCCTAAAATAGGGGTTGCCCTCAAAGACAAAGTATACCAAATATACAAGTATTAGTAAATGTGTACAGTTTTCGTGATAAATATTATTGTTGTACTATTAATTTACTTTATGCTAGCCGTACCCTTGCGCTCCGCTGCACCCGTTAGAAATAAATATAAAGTAATTACATAATTAAAATAGGACATTTGATCCAGGAAACATTCGTGTTTGATAGAAGGATAAATCGTTTAATATGTTACTTAATTTAAATTGTATTTAAAATATTAAAATGCGATCATTTTGATCCGGAGACCACTCATTTGGTGCAATGACAATTCCATTAACATGTTTCTTAATTGTTATTACCAATTATTTTTGGAAAAGCGAAAATTAACAGAAAAATTTTGGCTACAGATTTATTATTATGTTTATATTATATTATGAAAAAGTGTGTTGATAACGGATGTACTTGAATTAGAAAGTTTTTAATTTGTTGTGGGAGCTCTTGAATCTCAGGAGGAACAACTTTTACAACAGCGCAATATAATCTGCTTGGCTCATTACCCAATTTTTTTGCATTGCATTTATTGCATATGTATTTTATGTATTTTAACACGATTCAGTTGAGCACAGTTAAAATTTGAATTATAAAATAATGGACTGCTAAGCTAACGTACTATTACTGCATACTAAATCAATACACTCTCGTTGTTCGTTAATTCTCTGAGATAAAAATGAATATGTTCATAAACATTATTATAAAAATACAGGAAATTAATATACAGAATAACCTATCAAGTTTTCTGTGCATAAGAAGCTATTTTAATCTTACCTGTCCTCAATTCACTCACAAGTTACTGTAATAACATTATAGCATTATGTCCATCCAGAGAAACTACACTTTCCAATCATGAAATAATAATTAATTATACAAATCGGTTAATTTAGCTTCCGATATTACTTCATACAAACACAGAAACATTCTCTGTAGACTATGTTTCATAGCTTTCGATTGTCATGTCCAAGGCCCCTTATAGACGAAGTCATTTGTTTTTTATTTCAATACACCGCCTTAGATGGCAGTTATTTTAATTTTAAAACTCATTTATCTCATTAAATATCAGTCCTATCAAAATTTTTCAGAGAGTAAAACTTATCAGACATCATTTTTAAAGAAACTTTTGTTATATAACATATTTCACAAAAATCAATAATAAGCGAGATATTTCGATTTATTTAATTCAGGCCCCCTTATAACCCCCCTTCTAAATAACGTATTTTGAATGCCATATAGCCTATAATCTAAGTTACAACGAACTTAATTTATATTCCAATTTTCATCGAAATCCGTTCAGCCATTATCGCGTGAAAAGGTAACAAACATACAGACAGACAGACAGACAGACATAAAAACAAAAATTTCAAAAAAGCGATTTTCGGTTTCAGGGTAGTTAATTATATATGTTAGGACCAATTATTTTTGGAAAATGGAAAATTACCAGAAAAATGTCGGCTACAGATTTATTATTAGTATAGCTACAAAACATACAGAATTTTGTTGTTTTTTTTTTATTATTATTTAAACAAACTTCCCCTAAAATAGGGATTGTCCTGAAGGAATAAGTAGGCCTATACCAAATATACAAGTATTAGTAAGTGCGTAAAATTTTCGTAATAAATATAATTATTAATGTTGTGCTATTAATTTACTTTATATAATGCGATTTCTCAGAAGGTAGATTGAATATTTTAGAGCTGTTAAAGAAACAGTCTTCACCAGAGAAGTCAAGATTGAACTCTTTGCAGAAATTAATACATTTTTTTTTTTTTTTGTATTTGTGCATCTAGCAACCATCAATAATCCAATAATTTCAATAGATTGTAACTTATACATATTTAAATCTTTGGCCGGGAGGAAAAAGGTCTTAAGTCAATTTTTTGTGAAAATGAGATTTTTATATATTCTGAAAGCGGAAACAATTCTCTACAATCTGGTAAAACGGCTAAAGTCAAATACTGTAAGGCTCCTGACTGGATTTGTAGAGCGTTACCAAATGTCATAAGTACTTTTTGAATCGAGCACACACAGAATAAAGGACTTAAGTATGTTTAATACTTTATTCCTTACAAACCACACATGTTTACTTTCCATGCTTCCCTATTAAAAACGTCTAACTTGTATTTTAGCCATTTTATCACGTAGGTACTGATGCCCTTTCCTTTTAAAACTTTAAGCACCAGGGTAAATAGTCCTATAATTGTTTAAGACCCATTTTGCATTCCTAATAATTTACATTTCTCATTTATTTTGACATGAAAAACGTCTTATGTTTAATAGTCCCTTCTACTCAGTTTGGGTTCTAGTCTTAAAAGGGCTTAAGTGCGGCTATTTTTTGGAAATAATCAAGAAAATTGTTAAATGAGCAACATTATCTATTTTAGAAGAAATATAAACAAATAATATCCAGGAAAAACCTCTTAATTAAAAAAAACTCTATAATTGGCATCAATTTCAATCTTTCTACTGCTTTCCTGAAAAGTATAAAATTTTTACTTAAGACCTTTTTCCTCCCGGCCACAGAAATAATAAGGAACAGTTGGACCATCAATTTGATTCTTCTCAATGTTGACATCTTGCTGTTGAGTTGTATTCAATTTGAAGCGTGTATTAGGATCTATTAAATAGCCTGTATACATCAGACTACAGAATATAATTACAATAATATAAATAGAAATAAAATAATACAATAAATATAAAAAGAGGATAGGCCTACAATAATATTTAAAAAAATTGAGGACCGAATGAGCAGCGCTTGTGTTCTGTCGTAGTTCAGATTTATTATTAACTTTGTCTCCATTTTCTTCGAAACTTCTCACCTTCCATTTTTTACTGATACTCTACATAAACTACACCAGTGCTCCCAAATATAGGACAACATCACAGCAAAAACTATAATACAGGGACATCATTTTATTTTTACTTCAATTTTTATTGTACCTGAGTTTTTGAATGTACTTCACTCCCACCCCTTCTACTAATGAAGTTCAACCGTCCTCCACACAGATCAAAGACCGCATACACAGTCATAGTAGCCTTACGGTCATAGTAAACAGTACGTTCCAAAAATATGTTCGCGTTTTCCAGTGACGAAAGAGCTTTCAATATTGCATCATTTTCATTTGCCTACGTCACATCCCGGTTTCCCCACCTGCTTCTATTCGCCTCTCTGTAAATGCTAGTGGCTGGGTTGTCTTAGCTCTTTTCTGGGAACACTAATTTCTGTTAGGAATTGGACGGCTACATAATATTATACCCATACAATTGTTTAAAATAATTTAAATAAAAGGGCCTCGTTAAGTAATAAACTGTCACGTGATTTCCTCCCTTTCTACGACATTGCGACGTAACCACTTGGACGGACAGTAGATAGCATGTCTGAATAATTTTATCTGTGCGGGTCGGGCAGAAGTGAAGATTTAATTTACACTACGTAAAGTCTCTTTTATAGAGTAGGTACAGAATTATTTCAATATGAGTTACTGATACGAAGTACGAACCTGGTAATTCGAATTATGTACAATAGTCTATAGTGCGATAATATGCACATTAGATCTGAAGCCTGTATCGAAATGAACGGCCACCATTTTAAAAAATGTGTTTAAATATCCATATTTGATTATTTTTCAATTTAACTTCATTCTATATTGTGTACGCTAATGTGCTATAGACAGTATAATATACACTGCATAGGCCTAATGAATACGTCCGCATGGAAAGCTCAGTTCGTGAGTAAAACACACGTTATTAATACTGTACTGTATTTTGATTAAACAAAAAAACTAATGAAAATTATCAAACTCAAAAGCGTGATATTTCCTATGTAGTTTACGTAAATGGATGAACTACTTTTCTTCCCTCCTAAACCTAGTAAAGTGATTTGTTTGTATATTACGCCAGCATCATCGAACTCCAGTCGTGGAAGGGGGATAGCAAACGATGTTTCCGGTTCTTAATCGTTGATCCAAAGGTATAACCAGGTTAATATTATAAATGTTAGTAAAAATAAAATGATGTCCCTGTACAAATAACTACGAAGTTCAATTATAAGTTTAATGTATTGCAATATTTATAAATTAACTCAAACTCACAATAGCCTTTACTTTTTAGAAAATACTCGACATTGGTCTACAGTTCGTAACATTAAACCACACAAGATTAATACACGAAAGCAACTACACACTTAGTTACCAAAGCAATATAAATATCAGCCAACAATATCAATTGCAACATGTAATACAGTGTATATAGAATACAAACAGTTTTGTCATGTAAATAAAAATATAAACGAGTTTTCACTCATACACAAATTAACAGTTTACACAACAACTTTGCTTGATTAATCATAATTACGCAACAAAATGATTTCCTATGTTTTCTTATCATTTATGTTAATGTTTGTTTTTCTTTCAAATTGTCACATACATAATATTGTTTTTAATCATTGTTCTTTCTGAATTGATTAGTTGGCCGATCTATGAGCCCTTATTTAGGGCGGCTTTTGTTGATAGAAAATTATTATTATTATAAGTAAGTGAAGTCTCGTGAAATTTCAAAATATTTTTAGTGTTTTAAATTTTTTACTTCTAACCCAATTCTAGCATTAACCTCTAATATTGATTAATATCTGTTCTGCTTATAACTGAGGTTAATATATTAGAAATTGTATGTATCTGGTGATATTGCAAGTGCGACGAAAACGTTTACACAAATCATAAAATATGTAATATAAAGGATTTATTCCTTGAATATTGTGTGATAAGTCATTGTCTGAAACCAAAAAACATGCATTGATATATTTTTCATTTTGTTGAATGGATTTTCCTTAAAAGTAGGCAAAAAAGTTCAAATATCTCTAATACTTTTCGAGTCATTACCTAAAACGGTGAGATTGTTAATTGAGTAGACAATTTTATATATGGACAAAACTTCTCTTCGGTAATTTTGGCCTTCATTTCCCTAACTTACGTTTTCCAAATCCGTTTTCCTAATGACCTCCACATTCTTTTTTTTTTAGATAAATTCATGAAATTTTGCGTTCAAGTGAATGTTTCTTACCGGAGAACAAACCTGCCTTGAGCACTGTTTCATCATTTCAAGTTTTTATTTCATTAATAATAATTATTACTATTGTTTATGTAAAATAATTACATTTTACAATTCATGGTAAATATCGCAAAAAATAATGGTAGGATTTATTAACACACTCATTATGAATAAAATAAAGAAGAAATCTAAAAAAAAGTTCTAAATTACAAGATATCAACGAAAACAAATTGAACAGCGCCAATTTAAAAGTATAATTACCTGTAACAATTAATTTTTTTACCCTGAAAATTGTTTTTAAATCCAGAAGTATTGTCTGTTATAGCAAATTCCAGCACAGAATTAATTCAGGATATATAGAAATTAAATTTTGAATTTTACGAAATTTATACTAGCGAAAGGTATACATATATCCGTAAGAATCGCACAAAAATACACACAAGCTTACGACGAGTTCCCATGATAGTGAAGTAAATTTTCTCATCTATGTCAAGAATCGAACCTGGATACGGTAAATTTGCAGTTAGAAACTGCAGAGATCTGGAAACCCGCAAATAATAATAGTAGCAATAAGGATGTTACACCCCAGTTTTTGAGAATGAATAACTCATTTTTCTGAAATTGAAGTTTTTCTGCTCAAATATTTTGTTTTATTGATGACTATTACACTCTTACTACGTCATACTACTTTTGACCAATAAAACTGTACGAAAGGACGTATTTCAACCAATCATGGCTGCTTATCGCACAATTTTATCGCGTCCCTAGCATTTGTTTAATTTTATCGCGTCCCTAGCATTTGTTTCTTTGTTTGCCAACATTTGAAACTGCGCTGGTCTGGAAGTAAAATATATATATATATATATATATATATATATATATATATATATATATATATAAAATACAAACCACTCCAGTCGATGCACAGCAGTTTCAAATATGACTCGCATTGGCATTCAAGAACAAGAATTAATAAAAATCACTGATCATACCTATGTATCTTCTGAAAGCCGATTTACAAATAAATGAAGACCACCATTCAGAAATTCTGAATAAATTGAATGCACCATGTAGGCCTAAATCAACGAGTTCCACTTCTATTACGCACACGTCCAATATAACATCAATTGAACCAACAACCACATTCAAATTTGAAAATTGTACATTCAATAATTATTCCTTTTAAAATTATTCATGTTTATTTTTTATGTCATCGTCGTTAATTAAAACTTTTCTAACACTTGTGTACAGTATATTAGTTAGGTTATGTTATAGCTTCTGCTACATGATATTTTGGATAGTCATGTATCAGAGATTGTTTAATATTAAGATTTATTGAAAATCATCTGTCAAGTGACGTTGATTACTGGGATTCGGATAATTGAAGTTGAATGTTGCATTTTAATAAAAGTGAAACTGAATCAACAAAGCCTTCTTGACTAGTAACATTGCCATCGTGTATAATAAATCGAGAACTTCTCGACGAGAAGGCATTGCTCACTACTGCCATCTAGCATGCATCTAGCGTAATATTTGTAATGTTGAGATGGTACAATAATACATTTGAAGACAGTTGTATTTTCGTAAGTCATTGTAAGTTATTGTATTGGAGTACTTCGTTACTTCTAATCTTTATATACTTTCTTCTAACCGTGTAATAGTCAATTAAATCCCACTCGAGTTTTGATTTTCTCTCTCAAAACGTCTAGTGAGATTACTGTTGATAATAATGATAATATGATACTCATTTTTTATTTTTATTTTTAATATTTATTCTCTCCAGCGTGTTGTGCTGTTGATGGCGGATTTTCCTATTCCATAATCCATTAGTCTGAAACAAAAAAAAATTACAAGCGTACATTTAAAAAGTTGAGATATTTGACCACTACAGTGATAATAAAATAAAATTGTCATGTGTATTGAAAAGCGTTGTGATGGGTCTTATATTAATGGTTATCAGCCATAAACTAAAATTAATTACTCTTGTCCAGCGAATTCTCTGAGGGCTCTTAGAAAATAGAGCTCATGAAGTACTTAGCAGAAAAAATGGATCTGTATATTATTATTAAATGGCCTATTTGTATGTGAGAATTTTTCGCCGAATCAAAATGATAAATAAAATATGCAATCTAGTCAAATGAAACATCAAAAGTGTTGCTGATTTCTGTCACGAGACGATTGTGTTATCGGGCTAAGCCGGGAATACTTTTCGCCATATCACTCTTTTCTCAAAAATTTCCTAAACCTAATTCAATGTACTACAAATTTCCTTTGGTGGTGATTCGCCGTTTCTTCCAAAATAATTACTTCGAATTTAAGGAGGAAAGATGGTGAAATTTCATTTGTTGTAGCCTATGTAGAAATTCCATACAGGAACATCTTGAATTCGAGATTGGTTCTAAAATAATACTTTTGGCCCAAATTATAGTGAGGATCACGTAAGTGTTTCCTAAAAGTCTAATTTGTCCGTCTTTTCAGTGTTGCCAACTAAAACCAGATATTACCAAAGAGAATAAAATCACAATGCTACGTAATAATAATAATAATAATAATAATAATAATAATAATAATAATAATAATAATAATAATAATAATAATAATAATAATAATCTATACTGATAATAAATCTGTAGCCGAAATTTTTCTGGTAATTTTCGATTTTCCAAAAATAATTGGTCCTAACATATATAATTAACCACCCTGAAACCGAAAATCGCTTTTATGAAAATTTTGTTTGTATGTCTGTCTGTCTGGATGTTTGTTACCTTTTCACGCGATAATGGCTGAACCGATTTATATGAAAATTGGAATATAAATTAAGTTCGTTGTAACTTAGAATTTAGGCTATATGGCATTCAAAATATTTTACTTAAAAGTGGGATTATAAGGGGGCTTGAATTAAATAAATCGAAATATCTCCCTTATTATTAATTTTCACGACAAATATTACATAACAAAAGTTTCTTTAAAAATAATTTCCGATAAGTTTTATTCTATACAAAATTTTGATAGAACTGATATTTAATGAGATAAATGAGTTTCAAAATTACAATAACAACGCCATCTAAGGCGGTGTAATTAAATAAAAAACAAATTACTTCGTCTATAAGGGGTCTTAGACAACAACAATCGAAAGCTATGAAACATAGCCTACAGATATGTTTCTGTGTTTGTATGAAGTAATATCGGAAGCTAAATTAACCGATTTGTATAATTAATTATTAATTAACAATTGGAAAGTGTAGTTTCTCTAGATGGACATAATGCTATAATGTTATTGCAGTAACTTCTGAGTGAATCGAGGACAGGTAAGGTTAAAATAGCTTCTTATGCACAGAAAACTTTATAGGCTATTCTGTATATTCGTTTCCTGTATTTCCTAAAATAATTTTTATGACCAAATGAGTGGTCTCTGGATCAAAATGATCGCATTTTAATTTTTTAATACAATTTAAATTAAATAACATAATAAACGATTTGTCCTTCTATCAAACACGAATGTTCCCTGGAACAAATGTCCTATTTTAATTATGCAATAACCTTCATATTTATTTCTAACGGGTGCAGCGGAGCGCACGGGTACGGCTAGTATGTGAAATATATTTACGTACATGGAATCACAACGCAATACAACTGAATTGTGTATTGATATTAATATTAACACAGGTATTATTAATTAAATATTAATTCACAAGCTTAGCTTTTTTGCAGTTTCATTAGTTTGCTTCACTTACTTACAAATGGCTTTTAAGGAACACGTAGCTTCATTGCCGCCCTCACATAAGCCCGCCATCGGTCCCTGCCCTGAGCAAAATTTATCCAGTCTCTATCATCATATACCACTTCCTCAAATCCATTTTATATTATTATCCCATCTAAGTCTCGGCCTCCCCAAAGGTATTTTTCCCTCCGGCCTTCCAACTAACACTCTGTGTGCATTTCTGGATTCGCCCATACGTGCTACATGCCCTGCCCATCTCAAACGTTCACTGCAAACCGAAATGATTGCTGCCAACGTAAGTTAGAAAATAACTGCCAGTTGTAATGTATGTATGTATGTATGTATGTATGTATGTATGTATGTATGTATGTATGTATGTATGTATGTATGTATGTATGTATGTATGTATGTATGTATGTATGTATATATGTATGTACACTACAAGTGGGTATACACCCGGTAGCAGTGATATATATAATATGCAATAATTACAGTAATAAAAAAATAAAATGTAAATTTAAATCTAACTATAAATAAATAAATACAATAAACTTAGGACTATAAATAAGAACTATGCTATAACAATAATGCTATTATACCCAAAGTAGACCTAACTTATAAGTACTTCTATTAAATCCAACTATTATCGACTTAAGTAATTACAAGTCACCTTAATGAATTGCAAAACAACTTAATTAATTACATATAAATTTAATTAATTGCATATCAACAATTAATTACATATCAACTTAATTAATTACATGACACAACTTAGATAATTACACTGGACCTACAGTTAAATTTTTAGTAGGCCTATTTGTCAGTACCCGAAATTCGAAACGAAGTTAGTAAAAGAAAATTGAACTAGAGAACTAGAAAATGACTATAATCCACTAGCATATGTAATAATAGAGGAAAACTGGTTAAGTTTCACCCTTAGTGTATTAAGTAAACTGGTCCGAACTATAAAGAAATACTAGGATAGAGTAATTCACCAAAATGGATATATATATATATATATATATATATATATATACATATATATATATATATACAGGGACATCATTTTATTTTTACTAACATTTTTAATATTAACTTGCCTATACCTCTGGATCAACGCCGTTTGCTACTCCCTTCCATGACTGGAGTTCTATGATACTGGCGTAATATACAAACAAATCACTTTACTAGGTATAGAAGGGAAGAAAAGTAGTTCATCCATTTACGTAAACTAGGAAATATCGTAATTTTGAGTTTGATCATTTTCATTAGGTTTTTGTTTAATCAAATTACAGTACATTATTAACAATAAGTATTTTTACTCACGAACTCACTTATCCGTGTGAACGTATTCATTATGCAGTGTATATTATACTGTCTACAGCACATTAGCATAAAATATAGAGAATGAAGTTAAATTGAAAAATAATCATAATATGGATATTTAAACACATTTTTTAAAATGGTGGCCGTTCATTTCGATACAGCTTTAGTTCTAATGTGCATATTATCGCACTATAGACTATTGTACCTAATTCCAATTACCAGTTTCGTCCTTCATACTAGTAACTCATGTTGAAATAATTCTGGACCTACTCTATGAAAGAGTACATTACGTACTGTAAATTCAATCTTCACTTCTGCCCGATCCGAAAAGATAAAATTACTCAGACATACTATCGACTGTCCGCCAAGTGGTTATGTCGTAGGGTCGTAGAATAGGAGGAAATCACGTGACAGTTAATTACTTAACGAGGCCCTTCTATTTAAGTTATTTTAAACAGTTATATAATATTACGTAGACGTCCAATTTCTAACAGAAATTAGTGTTCTCAGAAAAGAGCTAAGACAGCCCAGCCACTAGCTGGCGAATAAAAGCTGGTGGGGGAAACCGGGATACGACGTAGGCAAATGGACGACAGTACCTGTGCGAAAATGATTCAATATTGAAAGCTCTTTCGTCACTGGAAAACGCGAACATATTTTTGGAACGTACTGTTTACCATGACCGTAAGGCTACTATGACTGTGTGGAGGACGGTTGAACTTCATTAGTCGAAGGGGTGGGATTGAAGTACATTCAAAAACTCAGGTACAATAAAAATTGAAGTAAAAATAAAATGATATCCCTGTATATCTTTGGCTTTGTCCACCACAAGTACAACTCCTCCATCGCCAGCATTTGGCCTCTGGACTCCGTTTGTTGTAAGCCAACACGTTGTGCCAACAGAGCTACCAAGATGGCTCAGTCTATGTAAACTCATATAAAAAGTGTGTTATGAAGGTGGTACGCTACATAATAGGCCTAGCTCATTATAACTGCATTTTATGTATTTGAAGCAGATTAGGTACTAGTGTTATGAGGTAGAGTCCTGTTTTTGTTACTTAATCACATTCTTAATAATATTTCACATCCGTCGTACGTTACCTGACTTGACAGGTATGCATTGACACGCATTCGAAAGTATGCACTGACTTATGCGAAACAGCTATTTAGATAAAAAAAAAGAAATACAGGAGGAAGGAAATGAAGGTGGAAAGTAAGAAAAAAAATAATGTAACAAAATATATAAAATGAAAGACATTTTACTTCTTTTATATTGTATTGTATACTGCATTGTTTAAGTAGGTAAGAGTGTAATTAATTTTCATAAATTTACATACAGTAAAGCGCATAAGATTTGCTGATGATACGGTGTTGTTAGCAGAAGAGCAAATGATACTAAGGGATATGCTATTGGAACTATGGTTCGTCCCAGGAATCTGTGCAGTAGAACGACAAAACAAAACCTCTGCGCAAGTGGTATGTGGGAGGGCTAGGGCCAATGACTGATCTGGGGGAGGCATTGCTTGAACGAAGCGAGCAATCGCTTGCAGGAGGGAATAATTTCTATCTGAACTCTACTCTACTTTATACCACGAGCATCTTACTCCTTAGCGGACTCGAGCTGATGCTGCCCGCAATACAGTCCGCAATACAGTTAGACTACGCCTCCATCTGCGCGAAGTTACTCCACAGATTCCTGGGACGGACTATAAATGAAGATAAATGGGGTGGGGTACTGTAGAATGAATGCCAACAAATACGCAAAGGAAAACGCTCCGGATTTGAAGGTTCTGACGAATAATATGGTTTTCATACAAACCTATTTTCAAATTGTGTCTGAAACTATTACACGGTTAGAAAAGTCAGAGCAAGAGATGCCGGAAGCCCTCAAATTAGTTGAGGAAATGACACAGAGAACTAATGAGACACCAAGTACACCGGTTACTGAACGTGTAAAACAGAAGTGGAAGTCAATTTTATGTAAAAATAACGGATATGGAACATTGTGTAATATAAACAGCAAATTAGTGGACAAGAGTCAACCGAGAATAAAGGACTGTCTCTTAGAGACTGCAATGATGTTAGGTTTTTTCGTTTTGCTCCTATCACGTCATGCGATGTAGAGCACAGCTTTTCACAATACAAACTGTATTTGGCAGATAACCGAAAAAGATTTAAGTTTGAGACACTGAAAATATATCTTGTAAGTACATTGCAATTCGGTACTGTAACTGCACTTCCTAAAGACGATCAATAGAATAAATGAAGAAATTCAAACTGCTAGGCTACATGCTTATTTCCACCATTAACGCTGTGCATAATTAAACACAAATGGTTATAAAACAAAGGAGAATAAATGCTTTTCACATTCTTTTGACATTGTCATTGTATATTTACTTTCAGAATGTACATTTGTGTGTGTTTCCCCATACTACCGTACTCTACTCTAAACAGCAACGTTGTTACCTCAACACATTTCTACCTTTCACTACCTGCAGCGAGTCAACAACCTATAGTACATGCACAGTAAACTTATTGTATCGGGTCCAAAGTCTCGAAGCCTGGTAATGACAAAGGAAGCTTTTAATACAAAAAGGAGCATCTTCTGCGGACCTCTGGAAAGAGAAATAAGGAAGAGACTAATAAAGTGCTTTGTATGTAGTAGAAATATGAACATTACGACGAAGTGAAGAGAAACGAATGGAAGAATTTGAAATAGGTAGGTAGGCAGATGGATGGATGGATGGATGGATGGATGGATGGATGGATGGATGGATTAGATAGATAGATAGATAGATAGATAGATAGATAGATAGATAGATAGATAGATAGATAGATAGATAGATAGATAGATAGATAGATAGATAGATAGATAGATAGATAGATAGATAGATAGATAGATAGATAGATAGATAGATAGATAGATAGATAGATAGATAGATAGATAGATAGATAGATAGATAGATAGATAGATAGATAGATAGATAGATAGATAGATAGATAGATAGATAGATAGATAGATAGATAGATAGATAGATAGATAGATAGATAGATAGATAGATAGATAGATAGATAGATAGATAGATAGATAGATAGATAGATAGATAGATAGATAGATAGATAGATAGATAGATAGATAGATAGATAGATAGATAGATAGATAGATAGATAGATAGATAGATAGATAGATAGATAGATAGATAGATAGATAGATAGATAGATAGATAGATAGATAGATAGATAGATAGATAGATAGATAGATAGATAGATAGATAGATAGATAGATAGATAGATAGATAGATAGATAGATAGATAGATAGATAGATAGATAGATAGATAGATAGATAGATAGATAGATAGATAGATAGATAGATAGATAGATAGATAGATAGATAGATATGAAGAAAAATAGAAAGTGTGAAATGGACAGATAAAACGAGAAATGAAACTGTGTTGGAAAGAATAACTTGAAATGGAGGGAGTTGATGAGATGAAATTTTAATTTCTGTCGGCAATGTGGGAAACCAAAAAAATATATATAATATATAAACTTCCATCCTCCGATCTTCCCGCGTAGTCATCATTCCAGTCAGCGCTCGGAATCGAACCCGTGTTCGCGAAATAGTAAGCCCGTACTCTATCATTGAGCTAGTGGAAAGGTCATAAGATCCATAAATGAACTAAGTAAAAGTTGCAGCAATGTTTCTATCCCAACTGTAGAAGAAGTTCACCTCTTGATCTGTACTCAGTCTATAAAGTTGTGTTCCATTCACGTACACTCAAGGGCACGTGGAATTTCTAGCAACTCTGTAGATCCTCTTGATGGACACGGTCGAAGTGCTTGTCGTGTGTAAAGGACAGTAGATGAAAGTAGTCTTCCCTAGACGACGTGCCCTTTGTAGCAGACGTCCGCAAAGTGGGGCACATTATGGAAACAAACACCGCCAGGTGACCACATCGTGTGTAGGAGACTTGCTTCGGGCTCGGTTACTCTGCTGTTACCATGGATACAGCAAACCACGGCGACAGACCGGGCAGCTGCGAGACTGGTTGCCAATCCGCGGTCCGCGGGCTCATTCGTTTACACCAGTAATGTCAAAGCGAGCGCATTTTTCTGACCTTGACGTCGTGCGCGGCAGCAAGCGCTAAGTATGGAAAGAGGAAGGATTGTGTATATGAATAAGCAACCTGTTGGATTAAGAAAACAGTGGTGCACAAACTTCAAACGGAACGTGAAATTTTATATCGTTATTTTTATGTGGCTTCTTTCTGTTTAATATTATCTATATTGTCTGTAAAACAAAAGTACTAACACTGATTTCTTAATATTGCACTTGTGTTTTAAATCTTAATAACATAATAACAAGACAAGACTAACTGTAGTATCTTTCGAGGAATATCACTTTTGTTGACGCACAAAATTTTGTCCAATATTCTTTTGAGAAGATTAACTCTATATGTAGACGAAATTATTGTGGATCATCAGTGTGGTTTTAGGCGTAATAGATCAACTACTGACCAGACATTTTGTATTCGACAGATAATGGAGAAAAAATGGGAGTATAAGGGCACAGTGCATTAGTTAATCATAGATTTCAAAAAGGCATATGACTCAGTTAAGAGAGAAGTTTTATATGGTATTCTTATTGAATTTGGTATTCCGAAGAAACTAGTTCGATTAATTAAAATGTGTTTCAGTGAAACGTACAGCAGAGTTCGTATACGTCAGTTTCTGTCAAATGTTTTCCAATTCACTGTGGGCTAAAGCTAGGAGATGCACTATCACCTTTACTTTTTAACTTTGCTGTAGAGTATGCCATTAGGAAAGTTCAGGATAACAGACAGGGTTTAGAATTGAATGGGTTACATCAGCTGCTTGTCTATGCGGATGACGTGAATATGTAGGAGAAAATCCACAAACTATTAGGAAAAATACGGGAATTTTACTGGAAGCAAAAGAGAAGGTTTGGAAAAATCCCGAGATAAGTTTGTCTCGTGAAGTAAAAATGGAAATATAAAAATTGGAAATGTATCGTTTGAAGAGGTGGAGAAGTTCAAATATCTTCGAGCAACAGTAACAAATATAAATGATACTCGGGAGGAAATTAAACACAGAATAAAGATGGGAAATGCCTGTTATTATTCGGTTGAAAAGCTTTTGTCATCCAGTCTGCTGTCAAAAAATCTGAAAGTTAGAATTTATAAAACAGTTATATTACCGGTTGTTCTTTATGGTTGTGAAACTTGGCCTCTCACTTTGAGAGAGGAACATAGGTTAAGGGTGTTTGAGAATAAGGTGCTTAGGAAAATATTTGGGGCTAAGAGGGATGACGTTACAGGAGAATGGAGAAAGTTACACAACGGAGAACTGCACGCATTGTATTCTTCAAATGACATAATTAGGAATATTAAATCCAGATTTGTGATGGGCAGGCATGTAATTGACCAACCCATAAATGCATATAGAGTGTTAGTTGGGAGACCGGAGGGAAAAAAACCTTTGGGGAGGACTTACTTACTGGCTTTTAAGGAACCCGGAGGTTCATTGCCGCTCTCACATAAGCCCGCCATTGGTCACTATCCTGAGCAAGATTTATCCAGTCCCTACCATCATATCCCACCTCCCTCAAATCCATTTTAATATTATCTTCCCATTTACGTCTCGGCCTCCCCAAAGGTCTTTTCCCCTCTGGCCTCCCAACTAACACTCTATATGCATTTCTGAATTCGCCCATACGTGCTACATGCCCTGCCCATCTCAAACGTCTGGATTTAATGTTCCTAATTATGTCAGCTGAAGGATACAATGCGTGCAGCTCTGCGTTGTGTAACTTTCTCCATTCTCCTGTAACTTCATCCCTCTTAGCCCCAAATATTTTCCTAAGAACCTTATTCTCAAAAACCCTCAATATCTCTTCCTCTCTCAAAGTGAGAGTCCAAGTTTCACAGCCATACAGAACAACCGGTAATATAACTGTTTTATAAATTCTAACTTTCAGATTTTTTGACAGCAGACTGGATGACAAAAGCTTCTCAACCGAATAATAAAACGCATTTCCCATATTTATTCTGCGTTTAATTTCCTCCCGAGTGTCATTTACATTTGTTACTGTTGCTCCAAGATATTTGAATTTTTCCACCTCTTCGAAGGATAAATCTCCAACTTTTACGAGACGTAGATGGAAAGATAATATTAAAATGGATTTGAAGGAGGTGGGATATGATGATAGAGACTGGATTAATCTTGCTCAGGATAGGAACCAATGTCGGGCTTATGAGACCTTCACTATTATTATCTTTCCACAGACAGCCATTTACGAAGGAGTTTCTTTGGTACGGATTATCCGATTTTTTCGATTAACCGTTTAGCCACCCCTTCATTACCACGGATAAGAGGGGTTCTACTGTATTACTTTCAAGTTTGATATTTGCTGCGCAATAACAGTAGCTAGTAGGGTAATGAAAACGATGATGGAATAAATGAATTCATCTCAGAGTTGTACGAAATGAATTCGCTTTCCTCCCGGCGCGGATCGCAATTTCCTCGAGGCCGGTAGGCACTGTTGTGAGCCCTGATATCGCGCGGGGCGACGAACTGACAATAGAGCGAACGGAGGTACTGATACGAAGACGGGCGCGCCCACCTGAGTATTGAGCAGTGAGCAAGCAAGCGTCTAGACCAGTTTTTTTGCACATCCTGCGCGCACAGCGACGGTCGTCATGACTACGGCTTTCCGTCATCCAGTTTCCGCTGGTTCCTCCAGACAAACCCACCCGTCACCTGCTCGCCACGGAAATCAAGTAAAAACGCTCAGATTTCAGCGGAACTCTTTAATTTCGAGTTCTGAAACTGAACCAAAGTCTCCAGTGAAAACATTCCTTAGGCCTATTATTATGACGTAGCGTGATGCCTTTCATTGCCAACTCGTAAGGGTACGTACACGTTGGAGCAACGATAAACGATAAAAGAAACGATCTAGCGACGCTTTGGTATTATCAAAGAATCAAGTGTTCATATCGGAGCAACGAGGACGCGGGAAGCGAACATTTCGATTTATCAACAGTAATCTCACTAGACGTTTTGATTTATCTAAAGAAAATCAAAACTCGAGTGGGATATAACTGACTATTACACGATTAGAAGAAAGTATATAAAGATTAGAAGTAACGAAGTACTCCAATACAATAACTTACAATGACTTACGAAAATACAACTGTCTTCAAATGTATTATTGTACCATCTCAACATTACAAATATTACGCTAGATGCATGCTAGATGGCAGTAGTGAGCAATGCCTTCTCGTCGAGAAGTTCTCGATCTATTATACACGATGGCAATGTTACTAGTGAAGAAGGCTTTGTTGATTCAGTTTCATTTTTATTAAAATGCAACATTCCACTTCAATTATCCGAATCCCAGTAATCAACGTCACTTGACAGATGATTTTCAATAAATCTTAATATTAAACAATCTCTGATACGTGACTATCCATAATATCATGTAGCAGAAGCTATAACATAACCTAACTAATATACACACGAGTGTTAGAAAAGTTTTAATTAACGACGATGACATAAAAAATAAACATGAATAATTTTAAAAGGAATAATTATTGAATGTACAATTTTCAAATTTGAATGTGGTTGGTGGTTCAATTGATGTTATATTGGACGTGTGCGTAATAGAAGTGGAACTCGTTGATTTAGGCCTACATGGTGTATTCAACTTATTCAGAATTTTATCGAATGAATAATTTTACAAGGAATAATTATTGAATGTACAATTTTCAAATTTGAATATGGTTGGTGGTTCAATTGATGTTATATTGGACGTGTGCGTAATAGAAGTGGAACTCGTTGATTTAGGCCTACATGGTGTATTCAACTTATTCAGGATTTCCGAATGGTGCTCTTCATTTATTTGTAAATCGGATTTCAGAAGATGCATAGGTATGATAAGTGATTTTTATTAATTCTTGTTCTTGAATGCCAATGCGAGTCATATTTGAAACTGCTGTGCATCGACTGGAGTGGTTTATAATTTTATATATATATATTTTTATATATATATATATATATATATACGTCCAGACCAGCGCAGTTTCAAATGTTGGCAAACAAAGAAACAAATGCTAGGGACGGGATAAAATTAAACAAATGCTAGGGACGCGATAAAATTAAACAAATGCTAGGGACGCGATAAAATTGTGCGATAAGCAGCCATGATTGGTTGAAATACGTCCTTTCGTACCGTTTTATTGGTCAAAAGTAGTATGACGTTGTAAGAGTGTAATAGTCAGTAGAGGATATTCTATGCATCCACTTAATGAAAGAAGATATATAGGAAATATCAGCTGCTAAGTTCAAGGTTAATATAACTTAAATACGTACAAAATTAAACCCGTTTCTCATCCCAAAGATAGTATAAATTCGTTGTGTTGTGATTGGTTCTTGTGATCACATAACATGTGACCAATAAATACACAACTGATCAATTTGCCAATATCTACAATAATTCATTTAATATGCCGAAATAATAATAAGTCGATAAATATTCGAATATATTGATAACCATCGGTAATTATACATATTAATATTATCTTAATCAGAGATCATATGGACGACAAGAGCGAAGAAAATGGAACTTTTCTTTTTCGTCGCTTTTATCGTGTATATTTGCTTTTATCGTTACTCCAATACGCACACCTCAATGATAATGCATGCTTCAATTCTCTCTGATATAGCATCGCTGCTTCTTTTATCGTTTATCGTCGCTCCAACGTGTACGTACCCTTATGCTGCATGCACACTCTGGGATATCGGATATGAAGTCATAGTGGGCCTACTGCATTTAGTGATTTAGCATGGAAATTATTTATAAATATCCTCTACTATCTTTCCTGTATACCTCGCAGGAAAAATTTTACATGGAAAAAAATATTAGGCCTAAGGGACCAAAAGTGGGATCCGGAATCTTCGTCACCAATTTTTCGTCACCCGGTGATTTCGTCACATATTACATTTTGCCACTGCAAAATTTTGTCACCGACTCACTTTTGTCACCACCATATTTTGTCACCAATTTAATTTCCTCATCACTATTCGCCACCACATTTTTCTCCCCTTCGTGTCGTTTCCCTTGATGATGCCTATATAAAATGACACGTAATGTAAAACCTCCTATTCCATTATATTCATATTGTTCATTTCGTTTCCAAGGATACATTCATTTTTTGGCTTCGAAATTAAGTTACAGGATTCATTGTGTTCGTATTGTTCATTTCGTTTCCAAGGATACATTCAGTTTTTGGTTTCGAAATTTTCAGTTACAGAATTCATTGTGTTCATATTGTTCATTTCGTTTCCAAGGATACATTCAGTTTTTGGTTTCGAAATCTTCAAGTTATAGAATTCATTGTGATCGTATTGTTCATTTCGTTTCCAAGGATACATTCATTTTTGGTTTCAAGAAAAATTTCAGTTCATTTCGTTTCAGATATTCATTTTGTTCATATTGTTCATTTGTTCATATTGTTTTTCGTTTCCAAGGATACATTCAGTTTTTGGTTTCAAGAAATCTTGTGTTCATATTGTTCATTTCGTTATAGAATTCATTGTGATCGTGTTCATTTGTTCATTTCGTTTCCAAGGATACATTGATTTTTAGTTTTGTGTTCGAAATCTTCAAGTTACAGAATTCATTGTCTTCATATTGTTCATTTCGTTTCCAAGGATACATTCAGTTTTTGGTTTCGAAATCTTCAAGTTACAGAATTCATTGTGATCATATTGTTCATTTCGTTTCCAAGAATACATTCATTTTTTGATTTCGAAATCTTCAAGTTACAGAATTCATTGTGATCATTTTGTTCATTTCGTTTCCAAGGATACATTCATTTTTTTGTTCATTTCGATTTCGAAATCTTCAAGTTACAGGATTCATTGTGTTCATATTGTTCATTTCGTTTCCAAGGATAAGTACATTAATTTTTTGGTTTCGAAATCTTTCATTTCAGTACATTCATTTTTGGTTTCAGAATTCATCACAGAATTGTTCATATATTGTTTCATTTTTGTTTTCAAGGATAATTTTGTACATTCATTTTTTGGTTTCGAAATCTTCAAGTTACAGAATTCATTGTGTTCATATTGTTCATTTCGTTTCCAAGGATAAGTACATTCATTTTTTGGTTTCTAAATCTTCAAGTTACGGAATTCATTGTGTTCATATTGTTCATTTCGTTTCCAAGGATAGATTGATTTTTGGATTCGAAATCTTCAAGTTACAGGATTTATAGGTTTCAAAATCTTCAAGTTAAGGTATGGCGGAATTATTACAATTCGTAAAAGGTAATAGAGTAAGAAATAAGTTAATCTATAATAGTCATAGGTATGTAGGCCTAGAACCTATACAAAGCACAAAGTTACAAAGACCGTGATTGTATGTAGATGTGATCAGCGCGACATTTGTAATTCACTGATGACTATTTCCTCAGATAAGAAAACCATTATAAAAAAACCTACAGAGCATTCGAACCACTCAGCAAATTGGGATAGAACTGGAGCTGCGGAATGTGTCGAAGCAATGAAAGCTGAAGTTGGAACTTCGCGGAAGCTACGCTATCTATTTTACACCGACATAAAGTACAATTATTATTTTGGTGATGAAATCCCCTCAGTATAAAAATGATGGCGAAATGTATTTGGTGACCAAAAAACTAATGACGAGAATTAGGTGACAAACTGTAACAGTGACGAAATTTCCGGTTGCGAAATGCCCTAGACCCACCAGTCTCTTTTACTTTCTTAACAAGTTCAATGGAATTTATTAATAAATGAAATTCTAAAATCTAACTTCATTTGCTTTATGTAGCATTTTGCATTGCAGTGAATTTCTTTATTTCTCATATATTTAACAACGAGTTTCATAGGGCCGTGGTAAAAATAAGACAGTTTTACTAAAAAAAAAAAACAGAAAACTCAATTACAGTTAATGAAAATGTACGGCATGAAATTAATAGAAACATTATGAAAATAAAATAATATCCAAAAAATATGAATATTAAAGAATATGAATAAATTAAGAACTTTTTTTATCTCTTGGCTCCCATTTGTTATAAAAGTTGTAATATTTTTATGAATCATGGTCCACATTAAGGAAATTACTGATATAAAAGTAATAATACGTTGTAAACAGATCCATTACGCAACTAGTTAGGTAATGAAATGATACTTCTATTAGGTAACTAGCTAGGTAATGATACTGCTATTACCTAACTGATTGTATAATGTGAATCACACATGAAATAAAATAAAACAGAATTGATTTTATTTATTATAAACATTAACAGCAATATGTTCACAATTTGGTAAAAATATTCAATTGCAGAATTTGCAGCATTTTCAATATTTGAATCCTCGTATGAACTCATTTTAATAATGTTTGTTTCTCTTAGTGCTGTCGTTCTTCTATTATAAACAAAAACCTATCGTGTTAAAACTAATAAAACAAACATAAACATAATTTGTCTAACCAAAAATATGGATTACTCAACAAATTTAATTTATATACAGATTTTAAAGCATTAACTATTGAAGAAATTCATAAACATAGTTTACTAACTTACTACCACAGAAATCAAATAAAACATAAATCTAATGGACATGAATATCGTACTCTAAGACAAAAGTCTACTTTCCCATTAATTGAGCCTAAATGCCATACAAGTGCAGCTCTAAAACATGGTGCTAGTTTCGGCCCAAGACTTCGTAATAAAATTACAAACCATTTACAAATTTGAAATATTTTAAAATTGAAGCTTTTAAAAAAAAATTATAAAATTATTTATGATATATAATATTAACAAATGTGTGTGTGGTTTTTTTTTTTAAATTTTATTTCTGTCGGCTATATTATGTTTTTATTGAATATCACTGGCTTCTGTCTGATTGACAGTTTATATTACGAGTAAATGTGTTTTTTCTCTCTTTCTCTCTCTCTCTCTCTCTCTCTTTTTTGCTGTTGAGGCCGGAGGGCAAAAGACCTTTGGGGAGGCCGAGACGTAGGTGGGAAGATAATATTAAAATGGATTTGAGGGAGGTGGGATATGATGATAGAGACTGGATTAATCTTGCTCAGTATAGGGACCAGTGGCGGGCTTATGTGAGGGCGGCAATGAACCTCCTGGTTCCTTAAAAGCCAGTAAGTAAGTAAGTTGTGTGTTGTTTATTGGTTTGAATTAAGTTACTTACTGTAGTTAGTAAACTGTTCTTATAAATTTTATGTTATATTATTAACTAAGACCATACCATACACGAGCCTGGCTCTTACGGTAGTGGCTAGAAACATTTTGTTTTATAATTTTAATTTGTACTCGCTAGCTAGCTAGTTAAATAAATAAAATAAATCAGATATATAGAAGTTACGGAAAGGAGGACATTTCTTGATATTTTTCAAAAATCCACCCGGGCCCCGGACAAAGGCCTAAAAAGGACATGTCCGGACAAAAGAGGATGTCTGGTTATCCTATGTAGAGAATTTACTTACTGCACTGTTACTTCGAGCGTTTTCTTAGTAATCATTGAACGTATTGTATCTTCAAGTTACATGGCATGCAACAGTTATGATAAGAATGCAAAAAGAGCATGATTGTGCGTAATAGTAATATGCGTTACAAGAGCGGTATGTTGAACTTTTCATGTTGGAGGAAAAGTTTGAAAAAGCGAAACGTAGTTGAGCTTTTTTAATTTCCGAGAATTGAAAGAAAACATACCGCTCGTGTTTCGTACATTATTTTGTGCGAATATCGTTTATTACATACCTGAAAGAGGAATTTCTAATTAGTTGCAATGAAATCTCCATCGTGGTTTCTGTTCAATGACGGAAAATTTGCAAAACAAAAATATCTATCTTCAACATTGTTGCTTTAAAATGTTTCCTGTGTTTACTGTACTCCAGCAGGCCGTGATATACGTCTGTTTCCCCCCCCCCCCAGTCTATAAATGCGAACTTAAAACAAACGGTAAGGTTATGTAATGATTTATTTTTCATTTTAATATTTTAACAATATTATTTATATAACATATTGCAGTAATAACATCAGCAAGTTTGTTGATTTTTTCACGGCTTCCTTAATGTTACTTGCATCACGAATGCAGTAACTTTAGTTGAGTTGTAGAGTTTACTTAATTTTTGCAAATATTTAAAAACAATAATTAACAGTGCAATTTAGGTGAAATTGCAGTGGTAAGTTTCCAATTTATAATTATTACTATGTTGAACGTCTCTAAAAATAATATGTTAAAAACCTAAAGCAGTAAAATCAATATGTCACTTAAGCGGTAAGAAGAGGGAAATTTGTGTTACGTTGGGAATACTGAATGTGGAATTTTAGACTTTCCGCGGATTGGTTTTGTGCGGAAACCAAGCAAATACTGTTGATCTCGCACAAAATAATTTTCTTATTGCTGTATTCTGGTTCATTATTTTAATTCTTAAAATGTATATAGGGTACTTAAAACATTTTCCCTAAAATGAAAAAGGGGAAAGAAGACTTTGATGTGTGCCTGTATCCATCCACAGGAAAAGGTAGAGCCTCCATATGTGCTGTTAAATTAATAGCAACGGCCGGCCGGATCCTTACGTACGAGTTACAAGCTTGATTGACGACTCGCGACTTCCCAAAACGAACATAACACGAGTTCTGATGTGTCTTTAAAAAGAGACGCGCAAAGTGCAACGGACAGCGACCAGTATAGTAAACAGAAGGGAGGTGTGGGCGATGTTTTCAACGTGGGTAGTAGCAGGTGACCTTGAGTTGAGTGTTCACAAACCCGGAGCAACAACCCGGTGTCGGCCGTCTCCTCACTTTCTGTTCTTCCAAACTTTTTCTCATCTTTTTCCATTTTTGTTTCGCAGCTTCCAACAAAAGTAATGCAAGCTGTCGTCATCAAATAGAAACAGTGACTAATATGTTACGTCATCATCGCGCCACGTGTTGCGAGGTTCTTGGTTCGATCATTAGACATTCTTTCATTTTGGCTATGGTCTGTGTAACGATAAAGGGGCACGGATCGTATTTCGAAGATCCTTGGCCTCACTCGTGATTAGTCATTTTTCACGCCTTCATAGGAAATTCCCCTACCTTTCTTCTCTGACAACTTGGATCTAGATAAGCCGTTTTTAATCGATTATTTAAGTCTGGTGTATCAATTACGTAATTAGCGTTGATGTAGGCCTAATTGAACTTGCGAGTTAAAAAGCATCTCCATCCTCTTTACCTTTCGTTTCACTTTTTCAATAATGGAAAGTTTCTAGTCACATGGGAGGAAGCTGTGACGTCTTCTTGGTGACTTGTAACCCATATTAATGAATCTATGTGTGATACTAGGATGCATTGGGACATTCTTGAAATTTATTTATTTATTTATTTATTTAAATATTTACAGAATAAAACATATAATTACAAACAAACAAACAAGAAACAAACAAGAAAATAGAAATAAAAAATACAAACAAGATGAAAAAGGAGATACAGTAGTATTAACAAAATTTGAGACCGAATGAGCAGCGCTCGTGTTCGGTCACAGTTCAGATATAATATTAATAGGCCTATAAGAGAATATAAAATAAAATAGGAAATAGAATTAAAATTACAAATATTTGGGGCTAAGAGAATATTAAAAGAATGGAGAAATGCACGCATTGTATTCTTCACCTGAAAATAGAATTAAAATAGATGGGCAGGGCATTAATAATCAGATAATTATTGGGATAAGGGAAAAAGACCTAGGGAGGCCGAGACGTAGATGGGAGGATAATATTAAAATAATATGATGATAGAGACTGGATTAACAGGATAACCGCTGGCGGGCTTATGTGAGGGCGGCAATGAACCTTCGGGTTCCTTAAAAGCCATTTGTAAAGTAAAAGTAAGAAATTATATAATAAATATTATAATAAGAAAATAAAAAAATAAAATAATAATAATAATAATAATAATAATAATAATAATAATAATAATAATAATAATAAAAATAAGTAAACATAAAATAGGAACTAAAATTTAAATTACAGCGGCAATGGAATTATATAATATAATATTAACACTAGAGAAGAATAATATCGCACGTGAAAAGTAGGACTATATATTTCAAAATTATAGAATACAAATATAACATAGGCTGTTTAATTCATACACATAGGCTATAAATTTATTTAATCAAATTGAAGATATTAACACGTTTCTAATTTCTTGTTATATGTTATCCACAAATTTACGAAACGATTTTAAGACACTTTTCTTTTGGAGTTGGGACTTTTCTAAACGTAAAATCATGCGTCCCAAGAGTAGCTATTCATACTGTATTTACCAAAATTCAATTTCACAAAAAACTGGAGTTGGAATGTTTTTGAACTCGCAAGTTCAATTGATAATAACGAAATGGCATTTGGTTACATGAAGTCGAGAATTCACATTGGAATTAGGCCTACCTGATATTCATCTTGCAGATGAAAAAGCCTTGAAAATAGTAGCTAGCCATAAAATGTCCAAACGGGATTCAAACTCACGATGGATAACGAAGTACGAGACATGATGTTAAAACATTTATAAAACTGTTGCAAGAACCTATATATAGGCCTACACATAAAATATAATATAATACATTACATACAAACATTTTTTTACAAACTTCACTTACGTCATTCATCCATATGAAGCCAGTTATGTAGACCAATTTACCGACAGAGTCGTTGCCCAGGGTGCGCCATAGAAGGCTTGTCTACGGTAAGCCGCGATGAAATGAGATGAGATGATGATGATGATGGAGATGTATTTGGCTGCCACAGGGGAACCAGAGTTGCCGAAGAAATCCCCTGTGTTACCTGGCTGGACTACGGGTTTGCCCAACACAAGTTACAAATCGGGGGAGGGGAATGCCGAGGATCGAACCCGGGATCAACAGAATTAGAAGTCCAGCGCTCCAGACACTAGATCACCGTGGCAGCGAAACACACAAACGTACGTACAACGTACATACATACATACATACATACATACATACATACATACATACATACATTCATACATGGACATCATTTTATTTTTACTAACATTTCTAATATTAACCTGGCTATACCTTTGGATCAACGATTAAGAACCGGAAACACCGTTTGCTACCCCCTTCCACAACTGGAGTTAGATGATACTGGCGTAATATACAAACAAATCACTTTACAAGGTATAGGAGGGAAGAAAAGTAGTTCATCCATTTACGTAAACTAGGAAATATCGCGATTTTGAGTTTGATCATTTTCATTAGGTTTTTGTTTAATCAAATTACATTACAGTATTAACAGTGAGTGGTTTCCATGCGGACGTATTCATTATGCAGTGTATATTATACTGTCTACAGCACATTAGCGTACAATATAGAGAATGAAGTTAAATTGGAAAATAATCATAATATGGATATTTATACACATTTTTGAAAATGGTGGCCGTTCATTTCCATACAGGCTACAGTTCTAATGCGCATATTATTGCTCTATAGACTATTGTACGTAATTCCAATTACCAGGTTCGTACTTCGCATCAGTAACTCATGTTGAAATAATTCTGTACCTACTCTATAAAAGAGACCTGACGTACTGTAAATTCAATCTTTACTTCTGCCCGATCCGAAAAGATAAAATTACTCAGACATGTTATCTACTGTCCGTCCAAGTGGTTACGTCGCAGCGTCGTAGAAAGGGAGGAAGTCACGTGACAGTTAATTACTTAACGAGGCCCTTTTATTTAAATTATTTTAAACAATTGTATGGGTATAATATTACGTAGACGTCCAATTCCTAACAGAAATTAATGTTCTCACAAAAAGCTAAGACAGCCCAGCCACTAGCCTTTACAGAGAGGCGAATAGAAGCAGGAGGGGGGAAATCGGGATGCGACGTAGGCAAATGGAAAATGATGCAATATTGAAAGCTCTTTCGTCACTGGAAAACGCGAACATATTTTTGGAACGTACTGTTTACTATGACCGTAAGGCTACTATGACTGTATATGCGATCTTGGATCTGTGTGGAGGACGGTTGAACTTCAATAGTAGGAGGAGTGGGAGTGAAGTACATTCATAAACTCAGGTACAATAAAATTGAAGTGAAAATAGAATGATGTCTCTGTACATACATACATACACACTCACACACACACTGTACACACATAGGTACAGTCTCACAAAAACGTTTTCTCGCACAGATACTTTGTAAGTCCCAGAAAGGAGGCAGTGCGCATGATCAGAAGACAACCGACCTGATTCACAAGAGGAGGACTAGGTCTAGTTGAGGTAATACAATTAGTTTTGTTTCGTTGTATGCCTGATCATGCGCACTGCCTCCTTTCTGGGACTTACAAAGTATCTGTGCGGCAAAACGTTTTTCTAAGACTGTACATACATACATACATACATACATACATACATACATACATACATACATACATACATACATACATACATACAGTCCACACTTGTGGAGTAACGGTTAGCGCGTCTGGCCTCGAAATCAGGTGGCCCGGGTTCGATACCCGGTCGGGGCAAGTTACCTGGTTGAGGTTTTTTTCCAGGGTTTTCCCTCAACCCAATACGAGCAAATGCTGGGTAACTTTCGGTGCTGGACCCCGGACTCATTTCACTGGCATTATCACCTTCATTTCATTCAGACGCTAAATAACCTAGATGTTGATAAAACGTCGTAAAATAACCTACTAAAATAAAAAATACATACATACATATATACATACATACACACATACATACATACACACCAGATGGCCCGGGTTCGAATCCCGGTCGGGGCAAGTTACCTGGTTGATTTTTTTTCCGGGTTTTCCTCAACCCAATACGAGCAAATGCTGGGTAACTTTCGGTGCTGGACCCCGGACTCATTTCACTGGCATTATCACCTTCATTTCATTCAGACGCAAAATAACCTAAGATGTTGATAAAACGTCGTAAAATAACCTACTAAAATAAAAAAAATACATACACACATACACACATACATACATACATATATACACACCAGATGGCCCGGGTTCGAATCCCGGTCGGGGCAAGTTACCTGGTTGAGGTTTTTTTCCGGGGGTTTCCCTCAACCCAATACGAACAAATGCTGGGTAACTTTCGGTGCTGGACCCCGGACTCATTTCACTGGCATTATCACCTTCATTTCATTTCATGCAGACGCTAAATAACCTTAGATGTTGATACAGCGTCGTAAAATAACCTACTAAAATAAAATATACATACATATATACATACATACATATATACATACATACACACATACATACATAGATACATACATACATGCATACATACATACATGCCCGGGTTCGAATCCCGGTCGGGGTAAGTTACCTGGTTGAGGTTTTTTTCCGGGGTTTTCCCTCAACCCAATACAAGCAAATGCTGGGTAACTTTCGGTGCTGGACCCCGGACTCATTTCACTGGCATTATCACCTTCATTTCATTCAGACACTAAATAACCTTAGATGTTGATACAGCGCCGTAAAATAACCGAATAAAATAAAATAAAATACATACATACATACATACATACATACATACATACATACGTACGTACGTACATACATACATACATACATACATACATACATACATACATTTTCCTCAACCCAATGCACAAATAACTTTCGATGCTGAACATATTTCATACATTATCATACAGACGCTAAATACATGTTGATACATACAAATAACAATAAATAAAATAAAATACATACATACATACATACATACATACGAGTACACACATACATTTTGTTGACAGGTGATCTGAAACCCAGCAGTGTTTTTCATTTGCTCGATTTGAAGAAACAATGTTCTGTAGCATGTTCGTTATAGGCCTACGCAATGTGTTCGATGTTTGTTTCAGCATAGAAAAAGAACCCAAAAATCTGTTTGTGCATTAGGTCACCAAACGTTGACCTTTGGAGACTCGAATGTGTTCGTGGGATGAATTGTGGACTTCTATAATTCCAAATGCAGCAGTTGTGCCGTTTTACGCAGCCGCTGATATGGAATATGAAATCCTAGATCATCGTCAATTCTTCGAAGCAAGTTACCAGTAAATTCAACACTACACACCTTATCGTGTGACTTGATTGCATGCAACAGTTGAAATTTTAAAGGCATGTAACTTCAATTTCTTCCCCACGTCATAGGCTACGCTGTCTATTCAAGAAGACCTAGTTATTGACTACAGCGTGCAATGAATTTTTGAGGACTCCGAACACAGGACTGTCGATTCTTTCCACATTTTCTTCTGATGTTCTATCCATGGTCTAGAACCATATTTTTCTAAGTGAATTTCTTTCAGAATTTTTGTTATAAGGTTAGTTGAATATACCATGTACAGAGCTATCTAGTAATAAAACATGAAGTTAATTATTTCGATTTTAAACATCGTGAACCAACAAAGCCATCTTGTTCCATGTCCATATTTCTATTATTTTCAAGGCCATGTTGTTCCATGTCCAAGTCGAAACAGTAGCAATGTAGAAGTTGGCACACCATGGATTAACATATTGTCAAAAAATATTCTGTGTAGGAATAATTCGGCAGTTATGAAAACATGTATCTTTTGTACGAAAGCCGCTAATTGGAAATCAAATTGGCTGAAAGAGCTGGAACGAGAAATAAGCAGATTAGGTCTAAATTGGCTATGGAGAGAACTAGGGTCTATAAACACGAAAACTATTGGAAGAATAGTAAAAGAGAGGGCAAACGAAATTTCGAGACAAGATATTTTTAGTAATATTAAAGACCTAGGATCACTAAATTCCTATAGGGAGGTTAAGCAGTTTTGGGAACAGGAAGAATATATTAGACTAAATTCAAGGGAAGAGAGAACGGGAATGGCATGGTGGAGATTAGGCATCTGGAGACTCAAGAATAAGAGAGGGAACGTGGAGAAGGATAAATGTCCTTTGTGTGGAATAGCTGAAGACTCAATGCATATTGCGCTAAAGTGTCAGGCAACGAATGATTTGAGACACAGTTGGGTGGATAAAAAATTTCTACAAATAAACGCTATAGTAGCTTATAAAAAAATGAATGGTCACCTAAACGCCAGCAATTTGCATAAATTAGGAAAATTTCTTTTTAGAGTAAAAATTAGATGGGAAGAGAAAGTCAAAGCTCTAACGGAGATGGAATTATAAATGTTGAGCAGTCACATATAAGAAACTACGAAGAGTAGTCAATGAAGTTAACAGAATAATTCTTAAGAGATTGAGCATAAAATGGAAAAGCTAAGGTAGGAGTTTTAAATACAAGAGCTATACTTAGTATTAGGCCTAATTGTGTATTATTATTATTATTAGTATTATTATTATTATTATTATTATTATTATATTATTATTATTATTATTATTAGTTTTATTATTGTAAACAGAGGAAACTTATAGGTTCATTATGTATTACTTTGTGATATATTTGTATTGAGAGTGATAGCGGATTAAGAACTGGAATACATCTAATCCGCCATGACGTGAACAAAGATTGAAGAAATAAATAAATAAATAAATAAATAAATAAATAAATAAATAAATAAATAAAAAATAAATAAATAAATAAATAAAGTCAAAATTCTGCCTAATTCTGATCATAGTCACCGACACTTTTCCCGAGTTAGCCGACATGGTAATGTGTTATGGGAGGCTCGCGGAAACGGAAGAAGAGCTCTTCACACGTACCAACAACAGTTTCCAAACAGAAATCACCCTCACCACACAATGTTTGCTCGACTTTATCAGCGCCTTCGAGACGATGGGTCTCTTTGTCCCCGGCGCATTGGTGGAAGACCGCGTAGACATCCATTCTCAATTGATGATTATACTGAACTGAAAGGAAAAGGTATTGAACATTAAACGTAAATAAACAACAACAACCCTTCTCGTCTCTTACAAACATCTCAACAAACAGGATGCACACATTCACATAGCCTACATTGACGTACGACCGCGCAAAAAAATATTTTCAACGGTAACTTCGAAACGACACATCAAAAGACATAGGGGAAACCTGGGCAAAGCGGATAAGCTAAGAATAAACAATGCCAGAGGCTATATTTTGGTGCTCCCGAAATAAAAACTTCATGACTTTGGTTGTGACACATGTTGTTCACATATCTAAAAAAACAGCAATCGTTTCTCGTACCTACGGACAGTGATATGATTTGAGAAAGAAAATATAGTTAATTATTCTCTTTGCCCGGATACCCGGGCGAAGTGAATATCCCTATAACATTTTCACCTTTATATTTAATTTCTATTCACCGATAATAAAATTAAATCAACACATAAACACGATGTTAATGAGGCATATGAGACTATAAGAAATGTTATTATAGCCCTGTACAGCACGTTAGATTAGTACAAAATACAAATTTGAACAAGTGGACGTATCACTGGCACTGAAGACTTGGATTTCTTCTGCTTTTCCTCCTGCCCATAAGTTACTTCTCTTTCAACGTTTTTCATCGGTATAGATGTAAGAGCTTCAGAGCGCTGACATTTTCTTCGTTTAACTCGTATCTTTCGAGCATCCACTTTTGGTACTGGTCAAAATCAAAAGAACTGACTTTGGTTCTCCTGCTGACGATGTTGAGGGTTTTTGTGTAACCGGAACTGAAAATCTGAGTATAATTGATGAATTGAACATTTCGTCAATCTCTGAAGATGCCGTCATCACAGATGTGGCTGATTCTGAGTGAGCATTAACTGTTTCTTAAGCCGCTGAAGAAGCTGGCACCGCAGAATTTGTTAAATCTGAGCCAGCTGTCGTTTCGCTGATTTCTGTCTCAAGTGGGCGATCTGTAAGTTCATCTGGAGCAAAATCTTAATCAACAAACACATTATGGCTGTATGGCCAGTGCTTCCTTCATGGCTTCTTCAGACCATTTGGCTTGCTCCGTCTTCCTCTTGAAAAATTAAAACATCTGAAAACACATTACGACCTTTTTAAGTAAAAATTAAGATCATTGTTACTGATTTATAATTTAATTAGTGTGACTTAATGCCTCCACTATGTAAACTGATTTAACACGCTTTATTACAATAGACAAATACATACAAAAATACAGCTAACACTTATATAGTCAAATAAAGGTGGCAGGGCAAAGCGGATTTCGCTTTTCATTTAAGGTTATGCAAACATAAACGTCAATAATCTTCTTCGTAAGTACGGCATTTTAGAACTAATTCTATCGCCTATATATTACTATCACATAAAAAAGAGTTTCTCCAGTACTGTATGTTGTACATATGTCTCTCTTACCTTTAAATATTTTAAGAAAACAGTCAATTTTCTTCAAACACACGCTGACTTCTTCTCTTTACTAGCTAGAATGACGATAAGTCAGTTCCAGCGCAAAATCTGGTTGTGATTCTTCCCCAACATAGCAGAAAGCGCTGCCTGTTGGCGTTTCTAAGAAATAGGCATTACTCTCTTTGCCCGGGTTATTCGTTTTGCCCGGATCTCCCCTAGTTTGTTTAAGAAAAAGGGTTCCTTATTGTTAGATCTATCACCCCTCAGAGTTTGTTGCAGAGGTTTTGAATCGCCCTGTATTATTGACTATAATTAAGTCAACATATGCGTGCTCATTTTTGCCACAAGAGATTCCACAAATCTCGAAGTCAATTTTAAATTGGGAACATTTCTGGCAGTTAAAAATTCTAGCGGAAAGAAAAGTAAATTTGAAATTTTACCAAAACTAGCCTACACACCGTCACTGGTCAGAAGGCGGGAGTATGCATGCAACCATGGCTTGAATGTGCGGGAAGTACCAGAACTGGACCTGTGTGCGACAGCAGGGCAAGACGGTGATTCTGCAAGATACACAATTCATCCGCCGCTCTTGAGATAAGCTAACCTGCATCTGGTTTGCAAGCTTGATAATTGAATTCAGTAGTACAGTGACAAACATGACTTAATTTCCAACCAATTATGAATTTCCAAACAATAAAACCTGTTTAAATCGCTCACCTGCCTAAATTGACCCACTTAAAACCTAACCTTCACCTTTACTACGTTAACCTTGATAACCCATCATTGCCGCCATTGTAGGCCTATTTTAATAGCCTCTTAACCATCTTATTGAAATTAAATTTTAAATTTTCATTGTGTTGATGTTCAGAAGTAAAGTTTCGGGTTTTATACTCAATATATCTATAGATGTAGCCTACAACAGGCCTGGGTGCTAATACCTCAATCTAGTCCCTGCAGACTACCCATTAATTCCCCACTCCACCTTTCCCGGCTAACAAGTAAACCTTCACCTGAGGTAAAAAACAATGAAAATTAAACTTATATTTTTGGAATCAGCATAATAAAATATGAGTAATCCTAAAATTTCGTAACTCGACTGCAATTATCAAGTGCGATACACAGTGCAGAACACGAGGCTTCAAGCAGCAAGAATAAGAAGGAAAACGATGATGTGGTCATCATGTTACTTAACGCATCGTATTCCAGAATCTGATTTGTTTTTATCCGGAAACATATGTCGCACAACAGTGATAGCTAATGCAAAATGTTGGAAACACAAATTGTCAGTACACTACCCGCACTTTATACAGGCTGATTTTGCACAAATCGTACATATTCCTTGTACATTTCGGTTACAGTACTCTGTAGTGTTTTGAAAACGTTGTCCACTTCAGGTTCCCAATCCAGCAAACACCCAACCATACCCATGCGCCTGTTGGAAGGAAACTTCTGTTAAACAAGTGACTGTAGTTTCAGTCTATTGTTGCGTTGTTGTAATGTATCAGATGAATCATCAAAATCTACATTATGAGAAATGCGTCAAATCATATGCTTATACATTCGAAAAAAAGTACCTGTCCAAAGATTGCTACTCATAAGTCGTATTTGACGGTATGATTTTAACTACTAGTTTTTCAAGACCATAGTCCCCTTCTTCTAACAGTTGCTTAATTGTATTTTCGTCGCAGTGGACACCATACGAGTCCAACAGCAGAAGATTGCAAGTTGCAGAATTAGGAAGGAATATTTCTCGTAAGAATTGTATCCATATTTTTTGGTCATTATTCCCGACGAAGTCCATTTTACTACAATGTTGTCACTTTGGAAAATGCGTTCCGCAACTCTTTGACTTATATCTTTCGGTTCTTGGAGAATAAGTAGTAACTTTGGCATCAGTTTTCCAGCTTTAGAAACCACCGGCGTTGTAGTGTAGGAATGTGTCGTTGCCCCTTTGGATTGCACGACACCGTACACTTTACTGGTTCCTTGACGCTCTAATGTTCTGCCGAAAGGCATTTCCTTATGGAACCCACATTCGTCTGTATTAAACACTTGAACACTTAAACATTGTACATGTCCAAACTGTCCAAAATCATACCACCAAATACGATTCATGAGTTGCAATCTTTTGACAGTTGACTTTCGTGTTGTGAATTTATGCTTCATACTGCTCCATGACCTAAGGTTAAACTTTTCTTTTGTTTGTCGGTACACCTGACAGAATCCAATACTCTGCTACTTTACATTTTTCTTGAAAGTCAATTATTCGGGAAGTTTTGGGAGGGGACGGAGCGTATTGAGAACCGGAACTTTGTGAAGTACTTAATTCCTCTTCTGACGTATTTGTTTTTTCAGTCTCCCATTCTCGTACATGAGGCATGACATTGTCATCATTTCATGGTTCATTTTCACCAGTGTCCAGAGTATGACTTTCTTCAACTGCTTCCGATTCATAACTCTTATACAACAATATCAAGTTCCTTCCGCGACATTTCACTGTCTCCTTATAACCACCTTCATTTAGTTTATCCAGAATTTTAATCATTACATTCACTGGGTTCATCTTCAGCTCACTGCACATAACATTACACAATAAACTGCAAGGTGCAAACTAGCTGACAGCGCGTCTACAGCAGTACTGTCTTCTCTCTCGCGGCTAGCATTGCAGCGTGGTATAGTTGTTTGCAATCTAAGTAGCCCATGTCAACTTGATCTTAATTGGTCGCCATCTCTGGTGTTCATTGCGTTCGAGTTGTAAAATTTACGTATTTTGTATTGCTTTTAATGCTTAATCGAATGGTAATAAATGTAAGTCTTTGTTTTCTTACCCCACCTGAAGGTTTACTTGTAAGACAGCAATGTTTCGGGCCGATATGAGTAGGCAGAAAGGTAAGCATTGCTCAGTGACGGATTGTTTAAGGCAGACATCATAGCTTTTACGAACTTTCGGCTCTCGCTGGTCGCCTAAAATCCATCACTGATGCACAGTGCCTTACTGAGCGTTTGTTTCTAAAGCGGTGTAAGCGAAAAGGACTTGGACGGGGTATCTCCTTTCCTTTTCCCTTCCCTTTTACGCCCAGGGCTGATCTATAGTTTACATCAACAGGGTAATAAAGTAACCTACAAGACTTGGAGGATCGCTTATTTTGTTAGGTCTGCTGATCCATTTGCTAGAATTATCCAGGAATAACAATCTTAACAGACCTGGTGATCCTTTCTTGCTCGTCGAGGTAATGAGTTTAAATATAAGTTCGACATATAGGCCATGTTGACATTGGCCTATATTAAGTCAACTATCATTATACAAGGAGCGCACTCAATTGAGTGACTTGGTGGCCAGGATTCCACAATATTCTACACTGTTGGGCGAAGAATCTACGTAAAGTTTAATTTTTGGTCCTACAGAATATATATGTTATGGTAACAATGGCTATTAGAGAAGAAGAATTCGTTCCGACGTTCCATTGTTACCGTAACAGTGTGCTCCTTGTATAATGACCAGGCTTCGAGACTTTGGACCCGATACAATAAGTTTACTGTGCATGCACTATAGGTTGTTGACTCGCTGCACGTAGATAGAGATGTGTTGAGGTAATAACGTTGCTATTTAGAGTAGAGTACGGTAGTATGGGGAAACACACGTATGTACATTCTGAAAGTAAATATACATTACACAATAATAATGTCAAAAGAATGTGAAAAGCATTTATTCCCCTGTCTTTTATAAGCATTTGTGTTTAATTATAAACAACGTTAATGGTGGAAATAAGCATGTAGCAATTTTAATTTTTTTCATTTATCCTATTGGTCGTCTTTAGGAAGTGCAGTTACAGTACCGAATTGCAATGTACCTATACAAGATACATTCTCAGAGTCTCAAACGCAAATCTTTTTCGGTTATCTGCCAAAGTTTGTACTGTAGAAAGCTGTGCTCTACGTCGCATGACGTGATAGGAGCAAAACGAAAAAACCTAACACCATCGCAGTATCTAAGAGACAGTCCTTTATTCTCCATTATTTTTACGTAACATTGATTTCCACTTCTGTTTTACACGTTCAATAACCGGTGTACTTGATGTCTCATTAATTCTCTGTATCATTTTCTAAATTAATTTGAGGACTTCCGGCATCTCTTGCTCTGACTTTTCTAACAGTATAATAGTTTCAGACACAGTTTGTATGAAAACCAAATTATTCATCAGAACTTTCAAATCCAGAGAGTTTTTCTTTGCATATTTGATGGCATTCATTCTACAGTACCTCCACCCACTGTACGCTTTACCACTATATTCAGTACGCCGTTATGCGGATTTCCCACTGAACTGTCCTATTGGGTCCGAAGTCTCGAAGCCTGATAATGACAGTTTACTTAATATATGTCAGCATAGGCCTATATGTCGAGCTTGGAGTCAGGCCACAAAGGGAAAAACACTAGAGGAGAGGGATTCGATCCGGTGCTGTGGATTGAACTTCGGCTAGCTCAGTGGTTAGAGCACTTGGTACGTAGAAAGGCCACAAAGGGAAAATCACTAGAGGAGAGGGATTCGATCCGGTTCTGTGGATTGAACTTCGCAGTAGCTCAGTGGTTAGAGCACTTGGTACGTAGAAAGGCCACAAAGGGAAAATCACTAGAGGAAAGGGATTCGATCCGGTGCTGTGGATTGAACTTCGGCGTAGCTCAGTTGTTAGAGCACTTGGTACGTAGAAAGGCCACAAAGGGAAAATCACTAGAGGAGAGGGATTCGATCCGGTGCTGTGGATTGAACTTCGGCGTAGCTCAGTGGTTAGAGCACTTGGTACGTAGAAAGGCCACAAAGGGAAAATCACTAGAGGAGAGGGATTCGGTCCGGTTCTGTGGATTGAACTTCGGCAGTAGCTCAGTTGTTAGAGCACTTGGTACGTAGAAAGGCCACAAAGGGAAAAACACTAGAGGAGAGGGATTCGATCCGGTGCTGTGGATTGAACTTCGGCGTAGCTCAGTGGTTAGAGCACTTGGTACGTAGAAAGGCCACAAAGGGAAAATCACTAGAGGAGAGGGATTCGATCCGGTGTTGTGGATTGAACTTCGCAGTAGCTCAGTGGTTAGAGCACTTGGTACGTAGAAAGGCCACAAAGGGAAAATCACTAGAGGAAAGGGATTCGATCCGGTGCTGTGGATTGAACTTCGGCGTAGCTCAGTGACTACAGCACTTGGTACGTAGAACCAAGGACCCGGGTTCTATCCCCGGCGCCGGAACGATTTTTCTCCTCTAATAACTATTGCTACCTTAATAAAGAACATCCAATATCCGGTTTCTCTTTACTAGGCCTATCCATGGATGAAATCGAATCTGGCTCTCTTTCATTTGACTTCTCACCAGGGCCGTATGAGTTACGCAACTCCTCTGCTGCAACTTACCACAATTACGTGATTATTGCAACGTACACAGAGTCGTGAATTTTCTAAATCACCTTTCGTATGCTCTCAATATGACGGCGAGTCCTGCAGGACATCTGTCAGGTCCTCACGGGGTCACTCACCTCTGCGGGATGTTATCTGTTCCTCTGGAGCGAAACATTATTCGCGCGAGCCTATCCGTTAATTGATCTTCGGTCCATTGTCTGGGAACCCGCTTGTAATTGCATTGCAACAACTCTATTTACTTTGGCGGGAAACATGGGTGTTCACGCGTACCAGTAGGCCTATTGTGCGAATAACGACAAGTTATAAAACTGTTCAGACGATTTTCATTTATCTGCTTATGGCCTAACTTATTTTCACGTGTAGGCCTATATTTATTCAGCAAGTAGGTTAGAGTTGTAGCTAAAATTTCAGCGTACTGGTTCTGATCCAGCAGATCGCGTTCGATTCCCGTTAAGAAAACAAATTTTCCTTCCGTCGAGTCTGGGCATGTGTTTTATCTTTTTGTTTCACCTGAGTTGTCGCAAGCGGTGGCTGTGTTCATTTTGACCAGATAAACAGTTGTCTGTTGTTTTCGGTATGTCTGATTAACGTTAGTTCATTTTTACAAGATAGAGAACAGTATAGCCCCTAGGTGAAAGGTCCCCAAATCAAGAAGATGAATTGTAATAAAATGATTACGATTTATTTATTTATATGTTTATTTAGTTATTTATTTAGTTATTTATTTAATTAGTTATTGATTTATTAATTTATTTAGTTATTTATGTATTTATTTATTTATGTATTTAGTTATTTATGTATTTAGTTATTTATTTATTTAGTTATTTATTTATTTATTATTTATTTATTTAGTTATTTATTTATTTATTTATTTGTTTAGTTATTTATTTAGTTATTTATTTATTTGTTTAGTTATTTATTTATTTGTTTAGTTATTTATTTATTTAGTTATTTGTTTTTATTTATTTATTTAGTTATTTATTTATTTAGTTATTTTATTTAGTTATTTATTTATTTATTTATTTATTTATTTATTTAGTTATTTATTTATTTATTTATTTATTTAGTTATTTATTTATTTAGTTATTTATTTAGTTATTTATTTATTTAGTTATTTATTTAGTTATTTAGTTATTTAGTTATTTAGTTATTTATTTATTTATTTATTTAGTTATTTATTTAGTTATTTATTTATTTAGTTATTTATTTAGTTATTTTTTAGTTATTTATTTATTTAGTTATTTATTTAATTATTTATTTATTTATTTATTTAATTATTTATTTATTATTTATTTAGTTATTTATTTGTTTAGTTACTTAGTTATTTATTTATTTAATTATTTATTTAGTTATTTATTTATTTAGTTATTTATTTATTTAGTTATTTATTTATTTATTTAGTTATTTATTCAACTTTCCTACTCCACCTTGTTAAGTGATGTCTTCTTATTGATGAACTGGGGTATGTTCCATAAAGCTAAAATTACTATTTTACTAGCGACAAATTAGTAAATAAGTAAAAAAAAACCAGTCATTTCCGTTCCATAAATCTGTATTGGTAAATTTGTCACGTCAAGTGGCTACCTATTAAGAAGATTTTGCAATATACATACCGAATGAAGTTAAAGGTTTCTAGACAGAACTGTACACTTGGCCTACGACCAACAAAGATAATAATGCCAGTGAAGCGAAGATTGAAAAAATAAGTTTATTAATGTTCTGACATACAAAAAGTCTATTCTGCCATGTTTCCAGACTCTTTGATGATTAGTCATTTGCCAAATAAAATTTGGAAATTATTACATTTAATGAATTATTATGTTGAAATCATATTTACCTTAAACTGTTACACTATAAAAAAGTCTTTATCACTAGAATCGTTTATTTTTAAAACTCTAGTGAGAAAAAAAAAACTTTCGGGAAATCAATAAAAACTGTTTAGTTTAATTAATTTTATTTTAATTGTCAAAAAAAATAAATTATAATTTATTTAACTACGCTCTCAACTACCGAGGTTATATCAGCGTCGCCGATGTGCCGGAATTTTGTCCCGCAGGAGTTCTTTTACATGCCAGTAAATCTAATGACATGAGCCTGTCGCATTTAAGCACAATTAAATGCCATCGACCTGGGCCGGGATCGAACCCGCAAACTCGAGCACAGAAGACCAGTGCTATACCGAGTATACTACCCAGGCCGACCAAAAAAATTAATAAAAATAATAATAATAACTTATTTAGGATGTTATGGGGTTTTGCCAACAAACAAACGAAAGTAAGCAAAGCATTGCTATTTTTCTAAGTATTAGAGTGAATGAAAGTAAGTATGAACAAATACTACAGTATAATCTATGTAAAAACTACAGTATAAAATCACAAAAAAAAATATATATTTTTTTTTCCGCTGTAACAGACTTTTTCCATATCAGGACTTAAAAGGAATGAAGTAATTGATGTTTAGATTGTCAAAATCAATAAATGTTAGTTTGTTGCTCCATGTATAAAACAGTTTTCTACATTACGTATTTTATATGTAAATTACACGTAAAATATTTACAGATAATTTACTCGACTAACCCTGCTTGTAGTAATATTGGTGGTGGTGGTGGTGGTGGCGGTGGTGGTGGTGGTGTCTTAGAGTGTCAAACTCGTTTTAAAGATCCTGGCTTTCGTTTGGATATTAGGCTATCACAAGCCCCTAAGATTCTCACTATAAGTTCCTCCACATTGTTTACTGGTAGGTCTATTTCGTAGATTAGACTTTCTACAAGGTTCTAGAAGAAAACAACGAGGCCTGTATCAAGCATTAGACCTAACACTATTCAGCTCAGCCTTCCAGGATAACATTGATCCAGGTGCGACGCTTTTAAGAGCATGTAGCTTCGTACAGGAGCTCCGCCGGGTATGAGATTATTGGTAAAAGTTGTTCCATTTCACACATCCTATCACCCTCTAGATTCTGTAATAAACTCACTGAAAGCCTCGCGTAATGGTTCATTGAAACAGATAGCTTGGGTACCGTATCATGTGATATTAAGACATCCTACTTCTTATATACAGAGTGGATGGTAACGACTGCACCAAAATGAAATTGAAAACATAATAGGCAGGATCATGAGGAGAGATTTCAAAAATCTAAATTAGTTTTTTCGCTAACATTCACCGTTAGAGGAAATCGTTATGTTTCTGTGAAACATTTGACAACATCACGGCTACTGCAAACAACTCTACCAAGCGCCCTGCACTTACCTTCCCCTCCCCCTCTGCTGTATTCAGTCGGAGAGACACGACAATGCGCTGCATTGGAAGATTTATTTCAACGATTTTTGCAATTATTCAATTTCATGGCTAAATAGTTTAATTTGAAAAAAAAATATTCAAGACATTAACTGTTCAGAGTATTTTTACCTATCTCTTATAAGTATAGCAATCGGCCATTTCTCTCGGGCCGTTACCGCATAGAGCGCTGCAAACATTGAACAAAGACTATATTTTTTCCTGCTTAACAGTGGCGACTCGTGATATTTTTTGTATGTAGGCCAGTAGTGTCCGAGTTGTGAGCTCCGAAACCGGTTGTGGTGCTAGAGACGTCCAGTCGGAGCGTGAACTTGCTTATGTCTGTGGAAGCACCGGAGCACGCAACGAGTTATAGTGGAGCACTCCGCTCCGTTTAGGCTGTGTCTGACAACGCTGATGTAGGCTGTGAGATTGACGACTGATGACCAAGACAGAAACTAATATTAAAAATAATATAATATTAGTAGTAATAATAATAATAATAATCACCTTGTTCTTATTCTCAAACACCCTTAGCCTATATTTCTCTCTTAAAGTGAGAGTCCAAGTTTCACAACCATAGGCCTACAGAACAACCAGTAATATAACTGTTTTATAAATCTAATTTTCAGATTTTTTGAGAGCAGGCTGGATGACAAAAACTTCTCAACCGAATAATAATAGGCATTTTCCATATTTGTCCTACGTTTAATTTCCTCCCGAGTGTTCATTTATATTTGTTTCTGTTGCTCAAGACATTTGAATTTTTTTCTCCTCTTCAAAGGATAAATTTCGATTTTTATATTTTTATTTTTCCAGTCGGGACAAGTTACCTGGTTGAGGCTTTTCCGGGGCTTTCCCTCAACCCAATATGAGCAAATGCTGGGTAACTTTCGGTGCTGGACCCAGAACTCATTTCACCGGTATTATTACCTTCATCTCATTCGGACGTTAAATAACCTAAGATGTTAATAAAGTGTCGTAAAATAACCTACTAAAATAAAAAAATATTTTCATTTCGTACAATGTTCTGGTCAAGAGACATAATCATATACTTTGTCTTTTCGGAATTTACTTCCAAATCTATCTCTTTATTTGCTTCAAGTAAAATTCTCGTGTTTTCCCTAATCGTTTGTGGATTTTCTCCTAACATATTCACGTCATTCGTATAGACTAGCAGCTGATGTAGTCCATTCAATTCCAAAACCTCTCTGTTATCCTGACTTTCCTAATGGCATATTCTGGAGCGAAGTTAAAAAGTAAAGGTGATAGTGCATCTCCTTGCTTCAGCCCACAGTGAATTGGAAAAGCATCCGACAGAGACTGGCCTATACGGACTCTGCTGCACGTTTTACTGAGACATTTTAATTAATCGAACTAGTTTCTTGGAAGTACCATATTCAATAAGAATATTATACAAAACTTCTCTCTTTACAGAGTCATATGCTTTTTGAAATCTATGAATAACTGATGCACTGTAACATTATTATTATTATTATTATTATTATTATTATTATTATTATTATTATTATTATTATTATCATCATCATTGTCATTATTATCATCATCATCATCATCATCATCATCATCATCATCATCGTAATTGTCGTGTTGCCAACATGCTGCTTATTTCCTTGTTAGCTGATACATCTGTTGGCTATCACAGACCGTCTTGTCCTGGCGGTTCGTAATTGGTGGTTCCTATAACACACGTATTGGAGGGGACCGTCCCAGCAAGCAGTCTGGGTCTCTGTCGGTAGGTTGCCGAATTCTTAACAATAGGGGTGAGTTTGTCTCATTGGAGAACAGGTTCTTCAGTAAACAACGAATCAAAGCACACAGAAACCAAGCTTCAGGACCCTCACTTATTTCAAGAATACAGCTAGGCTATTCGAGATTTTGTCTGGTCTCAGTTCGATTATGGTTTCGATCTTCGTCGCTCTAAACATCCTTACCGCTATCATAGTAATTACTTCAAGATGTCATTGATCTTGCTCATTACGGCACAGTACGTTTGCGAAAAAAAGTTCAGAACCCATTTGCGAAACTGGGAAAATAACCTTTAGGCTACTACAGCCGCCACTGTGATAAAGGCTAGACTAATAATCCTGTGGACCCAGGTTCGATCCTCGGTGTACCTCCGATTTATAACTTGTGTTTGCTAAGTCCATAGTCCAGCTAACGCGGGGTTTTTCTCCAGGATCTTTGGTTCCCAACCAATCTCCATCATAATCTCATAGCGGGTGTAGCATAGACCAGGGCGCAGCCTTCCATAGCATGGGAAGCGGAATTCTCGTCATTGGATATACCACCTAGTTACTGCAATTTTGTCACTCGATATTTTGGTCACTTCGACTTTTTGGTCACGCGATATTTTGCTCACATTTTTTTCTTAAAAATAATAATCTATTTTGACAAGTAAAATATTCGGTGAATGTTACTTATGTCCCGGCCACTAAAGGAACTTGATAAAATATCTTGAAAATGTCCTTGGATATAAAGTATTGAGTAGTAGATAATTGATGTGATCACTGGGAGAGCTGTAAGCCCACCAATCCGCCCTGAATAAGTACCTTACTTATGCATTATATGAAAATCGTCGTGCGTGAACGAAGGATACTGCCATATTTCTTTAATGTAACAGTGGGTATCAGTGTTCCCAATATAGTAATAATATACACACCTAATCAACTCTTATCTAATCTTTCTCATAATACTACACACCTAATCAAACCTATCCTAACCTGTCACATTATACTATAAATCTGTAGTAACATTCCTCACATTTAGTATCATTTCGTTTTCATGTATTGCCGGGGCTAAGAGGAATGAAGTTACAGGAGAATGGAGAAAATTACACAACGCAGAACTGCAAGCCTTGTATTCTTCACCTGACACCTCTAATGGCAATTAAATTAATATTCTCATTATAGAAATATATATATTTTTTTTTTTTCTCCCTGTAACATAGTTCTAGTAAGCTTAGGTCTATATTAAATTAATTATCATCATTTTACTAGCTATCTCAAATTAATTATAATTGATTGAATTAAATTAGCTCATAAATTAAGTTACTACTTTATCTTACAGGTTTATCTAAATTTAAATAAATATGTAGTCTACTAGTCGTTACAACTTAACTGAAGAATATTGCTGGAGAACCTTTTAAGAGTGTAGTGTAAATATTCGTAATTTAAATATGTATTGTATTGATTAAGGCTGGTTGAGTGGAAGAGAAGGCCTTATGGCCTTAACTCTGCCAGCGAAAATAAAACATTATTATTATTATTATTATTATTATTATTATTATTATTATTATTATTATTATTATTATTAATAGGAACATTAAATCCAGATGTTTGAGGTGGGCAGGGCATGTGGCACGTATGGACGAATCCAGAAATGTGTATAGAGTATTAATTGGGAGGCCGGAGAGAAAAAGACCTTTGGGGAGGCCGAGACGTAGATGGGAAGATAATATTAAAATGGATTTGAGGGAGGTGGGATATGATGGTAGAGACTGGATTAATCTTGCTCAGGATAGGGACCATTGGCGGGGTTATGTGAGGGCGGCAATAAACCTCCGGGTTCCTTAAAAGCAGGTAAGTAAGTAAGTAAATAAGTTAGTCAGTAAGTAGTAAGTTAGTGCGACTCAAGGAATGAATTTCGCCTCGCAGGTGCCCTCTACGTTGAGAAGTGCCTGGAGAGAAGGAAGTGGGTGATGCGTTGTCTAGGGACGTTAGAAGCCAACCGATTTTTACTGATCAATGAGCTGCTCGTCACTCGGGTAGGCCTCACAGAGTATTGTTGAATGAAGACCTAACGATGATTGGTGTGCAGCAATTTCAGCGAGGAAGTGAGGACCGCGCGCAGATCCCATATGGATGACTGGTTTGCCGCCAGCCGGCAGATGGGGGGACTCGGACACCTGGGAACCACTCGCACACCGAATGCTATGGACGCTACGACATCAGAAAAATCAGACCGAGAGCCCGCACCGCAGCCGCTATGATTTTACACCCCAGCGCATCCAACGTCATCTCTTCACGTGCTCATCTCACAATTTAAGAGACAAAATCGTTACGAGGCTTAGCAAATTCTATTGTGATCTAACGAAAGCTAACAAGCTTAACATTTTTATCAATTTGTAGTCTATTTAGACCTACGTAATGTAATTAAATAAAATGCATGATATTTATTATTTAAGACACTTACTTACATACTTACTTACTTACAGCTTTTAGGAAACCGGAGGTTCATTGCCGCCCCCACATAAGCCCGCCATCAGTCCCTATGTATGTATGTATGTATGTATGTATGTATGTATGTATGTATGTATGTATGTATGTATGTATGTATGTATATATGTATGTATGTATGTATGTATGTATTTATTCACACTACAATGGTTATATACCCGGTGGCAGTGGTAACTAATTACACTCAATAAAGACAATAATAAACACAATTAATAAAAAATACAATAATTAATAATAATAATAATAATAATAATATTAATAATAATAATAACAACAGGGAACATCCTAAATTAAATGAAGCACGATCAGTTAAAATAACATTTAAAGTAAATCTAATTTGTATCTTAAACCTAAGTTCGAACTAAATCCACGAGTATATGTTCATATCTGCACAAGTACCTTTCAACACTACACTCATTTCGCTGTCAACTCACTCACTGCACTGGAACTACGACACATTTCACCGATTCTATCCTGATTTCACTAACACTTCAAAAACATTTCACTGTTCAAATACTTTTCACTGCCACTATAAACTATAAAGGAACACGTTTCACTTACACAACACACTTCACTGACACAACACACTTCATTTTTTATCTCCTTGTAGCCTATTTAGACCTAAGTAATGTAATTAAATAAAATGCATAATATTTATTACTTAAGACACTTATCTACTTACAGCTTTTAGGAAACTGGAAGTTCATTGCCGCCCCCACATAAGCCCGCCATCGGTCCCTATCCTGAGAAAGATTAATCCAGTCTCTACCATCTCCCGCAAATCCAATTTACTATTATCCTCCCTTCTACGTCTCGTCCTCTCCAAAGGTCTTTTTCCCTCCGGCCTCCCAACTAACACTCTAAATGCATTTCTGGATTCGCCCATACGTGCTACATGTCCTGCCCATCTCAAACAACTGGATTTAATGTTCATACTTATATCAGGTGAAGAATACAATCCGTGCAGTTCTGCGTTGTATAACTTTCTCCATTCTTCTGTAACTTCATCCCTCTTAGCCCCAAATATTTCCCTAAGCACCTTATTCCCAAACACCCTTAACCTCTGGCTTAGCGCATCAACGCTCTACCGACTGAGCTATCCAGGAACTACACTCGACACAGCCTAAATTTTTCCCTTTATATTCACACACCGTGGGCTGACAAGACACCAGAAACCCAAATTTGAGTGCACACAAACTCGGTGTGTCTTGAATTATTGTGATTTTCTGTTAACGTACCTAAAGATCTATATTATGCAAACCTGGCTTTCAGATATAGCCCCCTGTGAAAGAGCCTTGAATAATATCAAGGGAAAATTGTTCCGGGTCCGGGTATCGATCCCGGGACCTTAGGCTTAGCGTCTTATCAGCCCTCTTGAGGTGCGTGGATATAAAGTGAAAAACTGAGACAGTGTCTGGTGTAGTTCCTGGATAGCTCAGTCGGTAGAGCGTTTGTGCGCTAAGCCAAATATTCCGGAGTCGATACCCGACTATGGAATAATTTTTCCCTTGAAATTATTCAGGTCTGCTTCACAGCTACCTGAAAGCCAGATTTGCATCCTTAACCTCTGTTCCTCTCTCAAAGTGAGAATTCAAGTTTCACAACCATACAGAAAAACCGATAATATAACTGTTTTATAAATTCTTTCAACTTCTTTGAGAGCAGAATGGACGACGAAAACTTCTCAACCGAATAATAACACGCATTTCCCATATTTATTCTGTGTTTAATTTCCTCCCGAGTGTTGTTTATAGTTGTTACTGTTGCTCCAAGATATTTGAATTTTTCCACCTTTTCGAAGGATAAATCTCCAATCTTTATATTTCCATTTCGTAGCCTACAATATTCTGGTCACGAGACATAATCATATACTTTGTCTTTTTGGAATTTGCTTCCAAACCTATCGCTTTACTTGCTTCAAGTAAAATTTCCGTGTTTTCCCTAATCGTTTGTGGATTTTCTCCTAACATATTCACGTCATCCGCATACACAAGATGCTGATGTAACCCATTCAATTCCAAACCCTGTCTGTTATCCTGGACTTTCCTAATGACATATTCTAGAGCGAAGTTAAAAAGTAAAGATGATAGTGCATCTGCTTGCTTTAGCCCGCAGTGAATTGGAAAAGCATCAGATAGAAATTTATTTATTTAATCTGGCAGAGCTAAGGCTAGTAAACCTTTTCTTCCGCCCAGCCAGACTCTGATTCTAATTGAAACACAATTTATTGGCTTATATTACATTAATATCTAAGTTAGATCGTAAAACAACATGTAGCGTTCCTGCTTGAGCACGGGTAGAAAGTTCACAAGAACAAAACTTTTTTTTTTTTTAAATTTTAAAAATTAAACATGAAAGTAAATAATTAAATTAGGTATAAAAGTAAATAATGAAAATTACATAATTAATGTTAGTGAGACAATAATAAACATTAGTAAGAAATGGAAGTAGTAATAATAATAATAATAATAATAATAATAAATAATAATAATAATAAATAATAATAATAATAATAATAATAATGTGATAATTGAAATATTTATCCTGTGATATATATATATATATATATAGGCTATTTATTTATAAAGAAAATAATCTGCTCTCAATGAAGGTGACCATAAAGATCCAGAATAAAAGCACTACAGAATAATTTAGAAAGACAGGAATTGTTTAGTAAAAAAATTCTGAAAAATACAAACCCAACAGAATCATCAATGGCCAAAATATAAATGGTAATGTAATATTTGGATTGAATCCTTAAGAATATTCAACAAAATTTTTTGAATGTAAAAAAATCGGAGTTCGAGTGCTTTTAAAACATCGCATGTGAATTTAGGAAGTGTGCCACGTGCACCAAACAAAAGACCAGAAACACTCCACTGACTAGTGGGAAGGTTATATTTTTCACTTAGATAAGGGATGCAGGACTCATAAATGGATTTCTTCGCCTCATCAACGTGTTGTGCCTGCAGGGCATCCCTCTCAAACCGGATTGTAGGATCAAGAACTATTCCCTTAGATTGAGTCCTGTGGATGGCTACAATATCTGCTCTTCTGTTCGAATCTAAGGATGAAACGCAGTGGATCTCCTCGTATACTTCCCATCCACGACGCTTGAGGCCATCAGCAATACCGGTCCCGGCCTTATGGTGTCGATTGTTGCGCAGCAGTTCCGTTTTTCGACAGAATCCCAACACGTGACTAAGAGTTTCCGTCTGGTTGCAGCCAGGATGGCGACAACGGGTTGTGTTGAAACTTCTGCCGGGCACAGATCTAACCGCAGATAGATTGCTGGACACACACACATTAAACGTTGAGGAACTTGAAACAGCTATTATTGTTAACAAGAAATGTTTGAAAAATATTTCCTTAGTCTATTCTTAAATTGGTTTGATGTCTGACAGCCTCTGACATTACAAATTGGTGTAAATGTTAAAGTGATCCATGTTTTGTTCTGCCCAACTTGACCAAACAGGATTCGCGTAAGCATTCAGTCAAGCTTGCTATATAGACTACTCGCGTTCGTCCACTGGAAAACTCCAATGAGACTTAGGCCCATTTGTATAAAACTCCCTGACTAAAGATCAACTTTAATCGAAGATCGGAAAGTGAACAGATTTCAGACACTTCTTCAATTGTATAAAACTTTTCTGCGATCAAATTACCTTGGTTCAAATGCAATCTAAGTTCACGTGAAAAGGATTTGGCAACATCGCATAAACAGGTGAAGTAGGCAATGTGATGCGCGGGCCATGTTGTACAGATTTGTTCAGTGTTGCCAATTTAGCGACTTTAACTCTTTTTCAACGACAATTTCTTTTAACTGTTATATGGCTTAAATAGGGATTTAGCGACCTTTTTAGCACCTCATAGTGACAAAATTGAATCTTTCTTTGTTGATAATGAGAAATCTAGCGACTTTCCAACTACTTTTTGGCGACTTTCCGTACACTCTGTTGGAGACACTGGTTTGTTTTGTGCATTGTAAATAATGGCGGACAATAAGAAGAAGGTTGACCGTTCTCCAAATTGATATCATGTTATGGCGTTTGATACTGCTAAACATAATAAAGCTTTATAAAACGACAATTTTCGTTTAGTAATACAGTTAATTGAAAATTTATGAATGTACTTATCATATCCATGAATAATTAATGGTTGTTATAAACATAATATAATTATAGGTTATGTAATTTGATACTGCTGAAAACCATAAAGCCTTATAAAATATAAGAATGTTTGTGTATTAAGGCAAGAAATTGAAAAATATATATAAAAGTACCTACCATATCTATTAATATTAATAATAATGGTTATTCTTTTTGCACAATCTGCCACTCGTATATTTCAAACAGAAAATAAATAACTGAACTTGGATCATCTAACTTAATCGGAGAAATTTCTTCAGTCAAAGTTGACTTGAGTTTAAGACAAATTATCCTGAGATTAGACTTTATACAACACAAAATTTCAAGTTCAGCTAGAACGAGGATCAATTTAACCTCTGATCTAAGATTAAATTGTTTATACAGGGACATCATTTTATTTTTACTTCAATTTTTATTGTACCTGAGTTTTTTAATGTACTTCACCCCCACTCCTTCTACTAATGTAGTTCAACCGTCCTCACACAGATCCAAGACCGCATATACAGTCATAGTAGCCTTACGGCCATAGTAAACAGTACGTTCCAAAAATATGTTCGCGTTTTCCGTGACGAAAGAGCTTTCAATATTGAATAATTTTCGCATAGGTACTGTCGTCCATTTGTCTACGTCGCATCCCGGTTCCCCCGCCTGCTTCTATTCGCCTCTCTGTAAAGTCTAGTGGCTGGGCTGTCTTAGCTCTTTTCTGAGAACATTAATTTCTGTTAGGAGTTGGACGTCTGCGTTATATTATACAACTGTTTAAAATAACTTAAATAAAAGTGCCTCATTAAGTAATTAACTGTCACGTGATTTCCTCCCTTTTTATGACCCAACGACATAACCACTTGGACGGACAGTAGATAGCATGTCTGAGTAATTTTATCTTTTCGGGTCGGACAGAAGTGAAGATTGAATTTACGGTACGTAAGGTACTCTTTTATAGAGTAGGTAGGCCTACAGAATTATTTCAACATGAGTTACTAGTACGAAGGACGAAACTGGTAATTGGGATTAGGTACAGTAGTCTATAGTGCGATAATATGCACATTTGAACTGAAGCCTGTATCGAAATGAACGGCCACTATTTTAAAAAAATGTGTTTAAATATCCATATTATGATTATATTTCAATTTAACTTCATTCTCTATATTGTACGCTGATGTGCTGTAGACAGTATAATATACACTGCATAATGAATATGTCCGCATGGACAGCTCAGTTCGTGAGTAAAAACACTCATTGTTAATACTGTACTGTATTTTGATTAAACAAAAACCTAATGAAAATGATCAAACTCAAAAGCGCGACATTTCATAGTTTACGTAAATGGATAAACTACTTTTCTTCCCTCCTATAGGCTACCTAGTAAAGTGAGTTGCTTGTATATTACGCAAGTATCATCGAACTCGAGTCGTGGAAGGGGGTAGCAAACGGTGTTTCCTGTTCTGTTGATCCAAAGGTATAGCCAGGTTAATATTAGAAATGTTAGTAAAAATAAAATGATGTCCCTGTACATTCGGGCCTTAATCTTGTGCAAAGTACGGTACTTACTCATGAGAACCCCCCCCCCCCGCTATAGGAGACAGAAATTTACGAACCTCACTAATATTTGCATTTGCCTTGAGACTCGGCGTCCGCTAATTCTCTCAGCCTTCCTGGAAAACCACGCGTCGTCCGCGGTGTCGCCTTCGAAAGCTCGACAAGGTATCAACAGCAGCGGTGTCTCGTCTCGTCTCGGACTTGAAATGGTTTCCTGCCGAGTGGTGATTCAGTTGAAGCACGGTTGTTCGCCCCGCTGTATTGTTCCCAGAAGTTGCTGGAGGACGTCGCCTACCTGAGGCCGGTCTCGTACTCGATTTCAGCCCACTCGCCACGAACTCGGACCCTTTGGGTACAGATAATTAATATTACTTAGGCCTACTTATTTAAAATTCCTCCTTCTGTCACTTCTCTTGCCTTCCTTTCATTAATTACTTTTCTGACTCCTGATTCTTCTCTTCTTTCCCTATGTTCTTTCTAATTGCTCTCTCCCTTTTGATGTAGAAGCATATCTTATTTTTTATTTTTTTTACTGGGTTATTTTACGACGCTGTATCAACATCTAGGTTATTTAGCCTCTGAATGAAATGAAGGTGATAATGCCGGTGAAATGAGTCCGGGGGTCCAGCACCGAAAGTTACCCAGCATTTGCTCTTATTTGGTTGAGGGAAAACCCCGGAAAAACCTCAACCAGGTAACTTGCCCCGACCGGGATTCGAACCCTGGCCACCTGGTTTCGCGGCCAGACGCGCTGACCGTTACTCCACAGCTGTGGACTAGAAGCATATCTTTCTACTCACTACAGTAGATATGAGGGATAACTTGGGACTTCAACGTCACATAGAGATCAATACTCTCCCGCCCGTACTGTTTGTATCCCCTTCCCCCTTATCTCCTTGTATTTCCCTTGTTCTACCTTGTTTTCTTTGTTGTTCCCTTGTTGTCTTTATCGTCGCCTTGTTGTCTTTATCGTCCCCTTGCTACCTTGTTTTAATTGAATTCCCTTTCTTCGCCTTATATTCCCCTTGTTCTTCTTGTACACTATCTACTAAAAAGTAATTGAGGACTGTTTTGCCCCTTTAGAACCTCGTGGTACCACCTCTTGTTGCTATAACAGCAGCCACCTTGTCAGGCATGCTCTCCACTATTAATATTTGAGGAGAAAAATTCGCTCCGGCGCCGGGGATTGAACCCGGGTCCCTGGTTCTACATACCAAGCGCTCTGACCACTGAGCTACGCCGAATTCAATCCACAGCACCGGACCGAACTTTCCTCCTTCAATATTTCCCTTTGTGGCCTGACTCCAAGTTAGGCATACGCCTATATGTTGACGTATATGTCCAATGTCAACTGCCATTATATTAGGAGCGCACTCAGTTGAGTGACTTGTTTGGCCGGGAGTCCGCAGTTAAGTGCACAGTAATCTGTACAGACATATGCACTGCAGCTATGAGAATATTATAGATTTATCAATTTTTCCTACAATATAATATCTGTAACATTGACAATTAATATTTGAGGAGAAAAATGGCAGTTGACATTGGACATATACGTCAACATAGAACATTGAAGGAGGAAGGTTCGGTCCGGTGCTGTGGATTGAATTCGGCGTAGCTCAGTGGTCAGAGCGCTTGGTACGTAGAACCAAGGACTCGGGTTCGATCCCCGGCGCCGGAGCGAATTTTTCTCCTCAAATATTAATTGTCAATATTACAGATATTCTGTAGGACAAATTGATAAATCTATATTATGCTCTCCACTAGTTTGTGTAGGATATCCATTGGAAAGCGTCGCCATTCCTCTTGCAACATGGCACTCAGTTGGACAATGGAAGTTGGCCCCATGTTTCGGCGGCTACTATGCAGTGGTATGCAGACAATAATGTTCACCGGTTGCACTGGCTTGCACAGAGTCCTGATCTCAATCCCATTGAGCACCTTTGGGCCGAATTGGACCTGCGATTGAGGTCTCGGGAGAAGCGGCCAACTTCCATTGTCCAACTGAGTGCCATGTTGCAAGAGGAATGGCGACGCATTCCAATGGATATCCTACACAAACTAGTGGAGAACATGCCTGAGAGGGTGGCTGCTGTTATAGCAACAAGAGGGGGTACCACGAGGTTCTAAAAAGGCAAAAACAGTGCCTAATTAATTTTTGGTAGATAGTGTATTTTCCCTGTTCTTCTTGTCGTCACATTGTTCTCATTGTATTCTCTTTCTTCTCCTTGTATTTCCCTTGTTCTCCTGACCTTCCCCTTGTTTCAATTTTCTGCCTCTTTTTCTCCTCGTCTTCTCATTGTTCCTATTTGTTCCCTTGTCTTCCCCTTTTACATTGTCTGCTTCCTTTTCACCTCATCTTTTCCTTGTTCTTCTTGTCATCCCCTAGTTCTCCTTGTCGTCCCCTTGTTCTCCTTGTCATTGGCACCACGCTCCGACCGCCTTTTACTCCCGAGAAAGACCGACTACTTAATTTGACAGGATCCTGAGTGAACCTCAGGACTGTTCTGGCAGTTTCGACAACGAGAAAATCCCGTCACGACCTGGGACTTTACCCAGGATCTTCCAGTTCGTAGCCAGTTTGTTCTTCCAAGTGAGCAACCCAGCCGCCAGGATACTAATAAACAGACTCCGGCGCAGGGTACCGAAATGCTTAAATTCAAAAAGGGGAGACTCGGCTAATTCCGCAATCATATTTTTATCAAAATGTTTATTGAAAAAATATTATCAAGTTATGTAGACATGAACGAAACCTTTCATTACCAAATGAGATAAAGAGACCTATTGAAATGCAAATATGTTTAGTTGTACTTACATTAAAGTTGAAAAAGAACTAGGGTAATTCCGCAACAGTGCGGATAAATCCGCAATAGGACTTGGCTATTTCCTCAATTGTAAATAATTATTAAATACATTACGAAAGTAACATAAAAGGAACAATTTATATGTAACAATGCTCACTTTCTTCACAGATGTGTAGCTAAACACGAAAAACATTCAACTTTCGATGTTTCACTTTATTGCCGACAGAGGTGTCGACCAATATCCTTGATTTTTTTCTATAGCACTGCAGAGGACATGCCTTCTGTTGACAGCCTCTCAAAACTTACGTTCACGCTATTGCAAAGTCTCGGAAAAATCATATATGCACTACTGCGGAATTGCATGTACTGCAGAATTAGCAGAGTTTCCCCTACTTGAGGTGTACTGTAAATAGTAACATGAGCTCCTGCCAGAAAGTCAAAAGGAGGATAATGGTCAAAAAGCTTTTAATAGAAAAAGGAGCATTTTCTGAGGACCTTCAGAAAATAATTAAGGAAGGGACTGATGAAGTGTCTTGTGTGGAGTGTGGCATTATTTGGGGCAGAAACATGGACATAGCGACTAAGTGAAGAGAAGCGAATAGAAGCATTTGAAATGTGGATATGGATAAGAATGGAGCGTGTGAAGTGGACAGACAGAATAATGAATTAAGCTGTGTTGGAAAAAGTGAGTGAAGAAAGAATGATGCTGAATCTGACCAGAAAGAGAAAAGGAATTGGTTGGGTCACTGGCTGAGAAGAAACTGTCTACTGGAGGATGCACTGAAAGGAATGATGAACGGGACAGAAAAACATGTCAGATGATAGACGGCATCAATATATATGGATCATACGCGGAAACAAAGAGGAAGTCAGAAAATAGAAAAGATTGAAGAATGCTGGGTTTGCAGCGAAAGACCTGTCCTTGGACAGAACACTATGCATTTGGTCCAAAATTGACGAAGTTCTTAGTGTAAAAATGTTCCCTGTTTTCTTTCTCTGATAAGTATAAATGTTTACCCTGCTGCTGTCCTCTCTGGCTTGAATATCTGTGAGACTTGAAAGCAATAAATAAAATTACTTCAACGCCTTTCTGGTCCTGAATTGTGTACACGGCAGGATTGCCACTGATGCGGAAATTCTATTGTTTTCATATATTTTGTGATATGCAGATACACAATTCTGGGGCTACAATGTTTACCCGAAAGCATTCTTTGAAAACAATGTACCGTATCTGTTCAATGTGAATCAGACAAGTTTGTGCTGCAATTTGATCCATTTGCCAAGCAGGTAGTCTAAACAACAACCTGCAGGCGTTCTGAGAGCTTCCAAAGGGAAACTATAGAGTCGGGGTGCCAGGGAGAAGAAACGAAATTCAGTGCTACAGTTCTCTTCCTTGTAATGGTGAAAGGATATACATTCAAGCACACTCAGGAACGCATGATGTGGGCGTTATCTCTTTGTAGAATTCCATAGGGCCTTATCAGTAATGTTACCAGACGCATAAAAACTATGATGTGTCAGTTTGACTCATGGGCCGAATATAGCTACACGTCTGTTGAAGTGGCGAAATTTCGAATATGCAGCACCATCTACAGTGTGAGCATAAATGATTGCCCTAGTTACGAAAATTTGTGGACTAACGATTTAACATAGAAAATATTTAGATATACAAGTAGATAGAGAAACTCTCCAAGTTTTTTTAACGTACCTTATAGGTGCTCGATGTGTGCTCTCCTTGTGACCCTGCAGACATCAAGCCGGTAGTCCAATTCGTCCCATACACGATGAAGTGTATCCATGTCGATTGCAGCGATGGCGTTGATGATGCGGTCGCGTAACTCTGGCAGATTTGCCGGTAATGGAGGTACAAAAACAGAGTCTTTAACATATCCCTACAGGTAAAAATCACAGGGTGTTATGTCAGGAGAACGTGGAGGCCAGGACAATAGCTGCATATCGTCTCTGCTCGCACGACCAATCCATCTGTTTGGTAATCTGTTGTTCAGGAATTGCCGGACTTCGTTGTGGAAGTGAGGTGGAGCGCCGTCTTGTTGATAGATAAAATCAACGTTCAACTGTTTCTTGTGGGATGCGTGGCCGACCAGGGGATTTTCCTTTACACAGACATCCTGTGGTCACTAATTGATTGTACCTCGTCTAATGGTCTTGGGGTCTGGTGGATCTTTATGGAATCTTATTAGAAAATTTCGCTGCACTGTTATGACTGATCTTGTGGAATGAAATTCCAACGCTACAAATGCACGCTCAACACCAGTCGCCATTTCTGTAAACTCATGTCCTCTACCGGCGAGAAGTGGAATTACGCCGCGCGGATAAATTCAAATAAAACTTTGAGACATACCTTATTTGGTAATATCAGTATTATTGTTGTATCATTCACGTTTTGTCTATAAAAAAATCCCCAAACTAGGGCAATCATTTATGCTCACCGTGTACTTACAGACGACTATGATGATGATGATGATGATGATGATGATGATGATGATGATGATGATTCAGAAGAAGTGTAGTTCTGGTGAAAAAATTATTACACAACGTTTTAAATGTTGTTTATACCTTCGTTTTAAGATAGACATAAAAGGAAGTGGCGAGAAGAAATTAATGCAAATTTTGGTCGTTACAAAAGGCAAATCCACTTGGCTGACTCAAGAAATTATACTCTGGCACAGCCATTTTCAACTGATGTGCCCCGGAACACTAGTATGTCGAAAATGATCCGCTGGTGTGGAACGGAAAAATAAAAATAGTGAAGGTTGTCGTAGCAAAACTTTGAAAAATGAAAGCCAAAAGAGTAGTAAAAAAAAAAATAAGTCCACAACAGTCAACAGGCAGGCCTGTTTAAATACAGGGTTATTCAAAAAGAAAGAGCAGATTTAAAATATTTATTTTAAACAAACTGTAAGCAGTAGAAACACTTGCCGCACACCATTGGATAGAGGAAGGTTTAAAGTTTTATAGCCCATGAGGTTGCAAGCACTCAAAATGCGCATCATGTGTTGCGCGACAAACATCAAACCGTGGTCCATTTCTTGCCACACAAGAATCAACTGGTCCCTAGTAATGGAATTCACGGCTTCAACAATTCGATATGTTGTTAGCTAGAATGCCTAAATTCAGTAAACCATTGCAAAGTAAACTTCCTGCTTACGTTAGTGAATTTGGTGCCCTTGTGTTTTCAACAGATGGAACAGTTTTGTTATGTAAGGTTTGTGAAAAGGCAGTTAATCACGAGAAAAAAAGTATTTTATAAGTCAACATGTCACCTACGAAGTAAATATGTGAGTTATGTTGATATAATACTTACTTACTTACTGGCTTTTAAGGAACCCGTAGGTTCATTGCCGCCCTCACATAAGCCCGCCATTGGTCCCTATCCTGTGCAAGATTAATCCAGTCTCTACCATCATATCCTACCTCCCTCAAATCCATTTTAATATTATCTTCCCATCTACGTCTCGGCCTCCCCAAAGGTCTTTTTCCCTCCGGCCTCCCAACTAACACTCTATATGCATTTCTGGATTCGCCCATACGTGCTACATGTCATGCCCATCTCAAACGTCTCGATTTTATGTTACTAATTATGTCATGTGAAGTATGCAATGCGTGCAGCTCTGTGTTGTGTAACTTTCTCCATTCTCCTGTAACTTCATCCCTCTTAGCCCCAAATATTTTCCTAAGAACCTTATTGTCAAACACCCTTAATCTTTGTTCCTCTCTCAAAGTGAGAGCTCAAGTTTCACAACCATACAGAACAACCGGTAATATAACTGTTTTATAAATTCTAACTTTCAGACTTTTTGACAGAAGACTAGATGACAAAAGCTTCTCAACCGAATAATAACACGCATTTCCCATATTTATTCTGCGTTTAATTTCCTCCCGAGTGTCATTTAGCTTTGTTACTTTTGCTCCAAGATATTTGAATTTTTCCACCTCTTCGAAGGATAAATCTCCAATTTTTATAGTTCCATTTCGTACAATATTCTGGTCACGAGACATAATCATATACTTAGTCTTTTCGGGATTTACTTCCAACCCTATCGCTCTACTTGCTTCAACAAGAATTTCCGCGTTTTCCCTAATTGTTTGTGGATTTTCTCCTAACATATTCACGTCATCCGCATAAACAAGAAGCTGATGTAACCCGTTCAATTCCAAACCCTCTGTGTTATCCTGAACTTTCCTAATGGCATATTCTACAGCGAAGTTAAAAAGTAAAGGTGATAGTGCATCTCCCTGCTTTAGCCCACAGTGAATTGGGAAAGCATCAGATATAAATAATATAATGATATAATTTAAGTTTAAAATATATTATGTCTTTCTAAAATTTATAATGCCTTTTTTAAAGATTATTGTGCCTTTTTACATTTTTATTGTCTTTTTGCCTACCTATTTTAACTGTTTTAAATGCCTAAACATCCGGGCTCTAAGTTAGTTATGATGCCTGCTAATACGTCTCCGTTTACAAGCCGGGAAAGATAGGGCTGTGAGGTCGACATCTGGACTCATCACTAAACACATTACGAGGAGACATCCTTGCTTGAACGATAAGTTAATCTTGGATAAAACAATAATGGCAGCTATAGAACAGGAAAAGAAACCGATAAATTATGAATCGATTGCAGTAAGGAGTATCAGTTCAAATGATGCGCCATCAGAACAAAAGAAAATGAAGTTGTGTTTATTACGTAAACTATTAAGTTTACGTTCAATTGTTTCCGTTGTGAGTGCAGCCTAAGATCTTAAGCGTACTTATTTATTCTTTTGATCAATATTAAACGAATGAGCGAAGAGAATGTATTTTTTCTATTCTAATCTCTACCAATCTACTGTATATTTGGACAGAAACTCAAAATTCCTCGATAATAAAACAATAACGGCACAAAAGCTTTTAGAAAAGCGGATCCTATTTCATACTGGATGTTTTGAAATTGAGGAATAGCTGTTACAAGATGGCTCCATTAGTTTGAGAACGAAGTAGGTGGTCATTGTGAGACAAACGTTCATTTTCAGGGCTGGGTTCTCTGAGGGTGCAGTACGTGCAGAGAACTAGACGCGGCTTTTAGAGAAGGAGCAATAAATGGATCCGATAAATCATCTTTCGTTTCAAAACACTGAGGTAATTATTCTTTCCCAAATGCCTTTTCTTTTGTTCCCTGTAAGTTGTGTACTATGAAACAAATCTTAGGCTATACGGGTATATTTTTATTAGAATACTACATGACAGTTGGCCTACTGCCCGTCCGCATAGAATGGATGGAGAATTAGAGCCTATAACTCTTTCTTTTACCATTAATAGACCAACTCATTACTTGAAAAAGATGGTAAGTAACTTTATTTGGTGAATTTTTATTACTGTACTGCCAGTATTGGAAATTAAAAACAAACATTGAAAATACCTTAGTTTTGTAGTGTGAGTAGTAGAAACTCGATGTGATCACTGGGAGAGCTGTGGTCCCACCCAACCCGCCCTAAATAGATTCCTTACTTATGTAGGAAAATCGTCGTACTTGAAGGAAGAAGGCGGCCATTTTCCGTCGTTGTGACGTTATTTGAGGTGGAGTGGGAGAATGATTGTAGTGTCGCCAACTGTGGTAACCATTCATATTATCTTACACATCTAACCTAACTTAACCTAACCTAACTGCTACACACCTATTGTAACATTCCTAACGTTTAGCACACCTGTTGTAACATTCCTCACAGTTTCATTTCGTTTGCTGATATTGGCATCCCTGCTACGCCTCTGCTGGAACTCAAGAGTCATCTAGTGGAAGTGAAGTGAAACTGCGACTCTGTTAATTACATTTCCGAAGTTGTTTCTGTGTTATCTGCAAGAATTATTGTGTCATTGTAGTGATAATTGCATTTATATTGTACAACAAAAATTGAAATGTGTCGTGGCTGAGATAAAAGTGTTCTAAATTGATTTCCAGCGCCACAATCCCAGTGATAAACGAGTGAATATTCGTTAGGAGTCCGTTGAAAGTGGCATAGAGTAATAAAAATTGACCCTTTATTTTTATGCACAACAATTAGCGATACATTTTTTCGTACGCAATAACTTAGTACGTATCTTAGACCTACTCTCTGATTCTCTCGATAATGAATATGAAGTGATGTGCTGGGATCTATATACAGCAGGCTTGGGCGTTAATAACTCGATTGAGTCACTGCAGACTACCCCTCTACTCCCCATTCCACCTTCCCCGTTTGAGACAGCAATGTTTTGATGCGGTAGAAGCAGACAGAAAGGTCAGTGACGGATTGTATCAGACTTACATCATAGCTTTTACGAAATTTCGACTCTCGCTGGTCGCTTAAATTCCACCACTGATGCACCACTCTGTGTTTGTTTATAAGGCGGTATAAGGGAAAAGGATATGAGCGGGGGCTTCTGCTTCCTTTTTACTTCCCCTCTCATGCTCAGGGCTGATATAGAGTAAAGCAGCGGTGACCAAAACTCGAACGGCAGTGATTACACGCGAGAGACAGTCTAAGAAGTAAGGAGAAGGGGGAGAGGTACTTGACATGAAAACTACAACCAGTGGTGGTTCGTGCACTAGCATTGAGTTCATCAACCCCGCGAATAAAAATCGCAAGCTTTTCTGTATCAGTAGTGTCACTATTGTCATCAAGAAACAATGAGAATATATACAAATGTTCTTGTTTTTTTTTTTTAATAATCCCAATGAATACAATAACAAATTTCCTGAATTCTCTTCTGGATATTTAGTCGAGAAATGCGCAGTTTTTCAAAATTAATTAACAACTTTCATTGGACAAATTATTTCAGCCACCTTGATCATTACGCTTTTATAAAGCTCCCTTCGTTAGAAGACTTAAGAGAACGAGCTATTTCGTTCGCCACTAGATAGCTGGATTCTTTACGTTTATTTATGTCATTTTCTCTTCATGAAGATGATTTAAGGCTGATTTCAGTTCTTGAAGTGTAATAGCTCGTTTTATTACTACACTAGCACGTAATATTCAATCAATTTCTACATTATTATTATTATTATTATTATTATTATTATTATTATTATTATTATTATTATTATTATTACTACTACTACTACTACTGCTGCTGCTACTGATGAAGCTATCAGTATTGTTATTAGCATTATTATTATTATTATTATTATTATTATTATTATTATTATTATTATTATTGTTATTGTTGTTATTATTATTAACTCAATAACTAGTAAATAACTGATAATAGTCATCATAAGATTAAAAAATAAATTAAAATGGAGATGTAGCGTAGTAATTATTTTATCATTCAAGGGAAGATGTAGGCCTAAGTTATATATTGAGGCATGAATATAAGAATTATGGTATGTAATGTCGCTTCTATATACTACTACTAATTGAACCGTTGAGCAAAGCAACATATTACATTTTCTCCGACAGAACAGCGAATAAATTCCTCTTCCCATTCTGTACAAAACCTTCTGTATCTATTCGTAGAGACAGAGGGTTTGTAGAGCGACATGGTACCGACACTGCTTACCATCAGTACGTGAGCGAGACAGAGAGCAATGTACAGGAAACTCCCCTTACCAGTATGAATGTCTTTGTTTACATGATGTAATCACGATACCCAGTTTGGTCACCGCTGGGTAAAGCAAGTAGGCCTACATTGTCTTGAAACGGTACAAAAAGAGCGGCAAAATTTATAAAAGCTGGCAAGAGCCATGAACTGGGTTGGGCCACACTAGGGATTAAGTAGAAAAAATCGAGGCTCTGTGTACCATTTAAGGCATAGAGCGTGGAGGAACTAGCGGACCGAATTGAAACACCTACGTGTAACTCCAGAGCAGATCATAATCACAAAATTAAAAGTAGGAGACATCAGGCCGATGTAGGAAAGTTTCAGTTTTTAAGTAGGACCATAATAGACTGGAACCAGCTGCCTGCAACAATTCTTGAGAATTCTCCTTTAACAATTAAAATTCACTATCTACTAAAAAGTAATTGGGCACTGTTTTGTCCCTTTGTAACCTCGTGGTACCACCTCTTGTTGCTATAACAGCAGCCACCCTGTCAGGCATGCTCTCCACTAGTTTGTGTAGGATATCCACTGGAATGCGTCGCCATTCCTCTTGCAAAATGGCACTCAGCAAGACAAAATTTAACTTAGGTAATTTATAGGCGAAGACTATAGGAAATGTAGATAGCCTACTTGAAATTGTAATTAATAAATTATTTAGAGATCTAGTAAGTTATAAATCTAATATTAAAAAATATATATTTAAAATAAAATCTGATAAACAAGATATGAGTAAATAATTCCAAAGTTTTAAAATATTAGTGGCTTACTGTTGCACATTTATTTCCATAGTTACTTACTTTTGGCTTTTAAGTAACACGGAGGTTCATTGCCGCCCTCACATAAGCCCGCCTTCGGTCCCTATCCTGAGAAAGATTAATTCCAGTCTTTGTCATCATATCCCACTTCTCTCAAATCAATTTTTATATTATCCTCCCACCTACGTCTCGGCCTCACCAAAAGTATTTTTCCTTCCGGTCTCCCAAATAACACTCTATATGCATTTCTGGATTCGCCCGTACGTGCTACATGCCCTGCTCATCTCAAACGTCTGCATTTAATGTTCCTAATTATGTCAGATGAAGAATACAATGAGTGTAGTTCTGCGTTGAGTAACTTTTTCCATTCTCCTGTAACTTCATCCCTCTAGGTCCCAAATATTTTTCTAAGCACCTTATTCTCAAACACGCTTAATCTGTGTTCCTCTGAAAGTGAGAGTCCAAGTTTCACAACCATACAGAACAACCGGTAATATAGGCCTAACTGTTTCATAAATTCTAACTTTCAGTTTTTTTGAGAGCAGACTAGATGACAAAAGCCTCTCAACCGAGTTCCTTTTAAATTTTGAAATTGAAAAGTTTTGGCACATGAATTACAAAGCAGTAGGGTCCACTTCATAGTATGTATTATTTTATAAATGTATAGTCTAATATAATCTATGTCGATGACGTGAATATGTTAGGAGAAAATCCACAAACGATTAGGGAAAATACAGAAATTTTACTGGAAGCAAGTAGAGAGATAGGTTTGGAAGCTCGTGACAAAGTATATGCTCGTGACGAGAATATTGTACGAAATGGAAATATAAAAATTGGAAATTTATCTTTTGAAGAGGTGGAGAAGTTCAAATATCATAGAGCAACGATAACAAATATAAATGACACTCGGGAGGAAATTAAACACAGAATAAATATGGGAAATGGCTGTTATTATTAGGTTGAGAAGCTTTTATCATCCAGTCTGCTGTCAAAAAGTCTGAAAGTTAGAATTTATAAAACAGTTATATTACCGGTTGTTCTTTATGGTTGTGAAACTTAGACTCTCACTTTAAGAGAGGAACATAGGTTAAGGGTGTTTGAGAATAAGGTGCTTAGGAAAATATTTGGGGCTAAAAGGGATGAAGTTACAGGAGAATGGAGAAAGTTACACAACACAGAACTGCACGCATTGTATTCATCACCTGACATAATTAGGAACATAAAATCCAGACGTTTGAGATGGGCAGGGCATGTAGCACGTATGGGCGAATCCAGAAATGCATATAGAGTGTTTGTTGGGAGGCCGGAGGGAAAAAAGACCTTTAGGGAGGCCGAGACGTAGATGGGAAGATAATATTAAAATGGATTTGAGAGAGGTGGGATATGATGATAGAGAATGGATTAATGTTGCTCAGGATAGGGACCAATGGCGGGCTTATGTGAGGGCGGCAATGAACCTCCGGGTTCCTTAAAAGCCAGTAAGTAAGTAAGTATAGTCTAATAATTCAATTAAGTGCACGAGGAGTCTTCTGTATTTAAAATAAGCTTTTTCTCTCTTTTTGGTGACAAAATTGCAGCATTAGTTTTCTGAGCATTAGTAGTTTAGCTACGTTTAGTTACATAACCGTAGTTTTTGCAACCTCCTTGCTCGCAGAAGCCACACCTGCCAGACATTGTGACGTCACAGCCCGACTCTGGAGATTACGTAACAATATTTGGCGAGGCAGCAAGCTCGAGTCCGTCTGGATGGTTACGGTTGGCTGGCCTGTGCGGCTGTACGTTTCCCCTCCATTCCCCTCTTAACCCTCAAGTACACAATTTTGCAACTGGAATTAAGAATCAGCGTGCAGTTCGTACACCAAGTTAAAAAAGTGCATATTCTTCTGTAGTCTTTGTCATTACACATAGGCTGTAACGCAGAGTTTGAAATTAATTGAATATAGACGTTAGCATGTTGCTTTGCTATCTTATAGCACATTTTTATCTTTAATTTCTTTAATGAAGACCAGCAATTTCCGTTGTTCCCCTACCATGGAGATCATGAAACTTTCGGCGTCCCTCGTTGCCTAGCTAATGACTGGCGAATTTTTCTGACCATGACGGTTACCGTTTCCCCTCCCCCACTAACGATTCAGAGGAACTGTTATTAGGCCCCGTCCCCCTTAAATTTGCGAGTACTTCATTAGACTCTCCAACTAAACTGTAGCTTTCTGCATTCCCCCCCCCAATATTTTCAAAGTTTCCTTCTCCCTTAATACTATCCTTCATTAGGTACATCTCCTAGTTCGTTGTTTCAATTCAGTTGTAGGATATTTATTTGGATTTTATTTATTTATACTTCATCCTACGATGTTGGATGACGTATATACGTCCGTTGATGTGACATATTAATGAATATTTAAATACTTATATAGTCACAATCATGCCATGGTATGAAAGAAAAATTTCCAACCTCGACCGGGATTTGAACCTGCGACTTCCTGTACTCCGGTCAGACGCTCTACCAACTGAGCTATCGCGTACCATGGCATGATTGTGACTATATAAGTATTTAAATATTCATTCATATGTCACATCAACGGACGTATATACATCATCCAACATCGTAAGATGAAGTTTACATTTACAATGTTTCTTCCCACCCATAAGCAGTGCTGACTAGATCAGACGCTATGGACAGTACTGTATAACAGAGTCGCCAGTATGAGAGGAGAATTTCAAGCCGTTGGCGTGAAACGAACTCGATAGCTCAGGTGGTAGAGCGCCTGACCGGAATCCAGGAAATCGCAGGTTCGAATCTCGCTTGAGGTTGTGAAATTTATCTTTCATACCATGGCATGATTGTGACTATATAAGTATTTAAATATTCATTTATTTATTTAACAAATAATTTATCAGCATATCAATAACAACCTCATAAAATTACTTACAAAAAACAATCCCAAAAATAATATACATTTATGAAAAATAAATAAATAAAAATTATTTAATTAACAATATTTTCACGGTTACAATTACACATATATAAAAACTAAATACAAACATTTACATAGAGATAAAAAATTTTACAGGAGAAAAAGTTCGTCCAAAGGGCTGGACTTTGAAAGAGTACCCACAACGCGCATTGCATTTCCGCGTTAAATAGCAATACTTAAGCGGTGACGCAAATAAGTAGTGCAACGGCGATCACCAGTAATGGAGATCAAAATTTGGCCGATTTGAGATACCAACACTTTAAGCGTCATGACTCCAAGGACCGAAGGTCTCCACAGCAAAGGGGACAAAGATATAATTGTCTAAAAGATGAGCATATTTATTGACTTTTTTTTTCACGGCTAATTCAGCAGCAGATGCTGCGCGTCTGGAGGTATTCGGTAAGTGAGATGGAGATGGTGTGTCAACGCAAGTGGAGTCCCAAATTAAAGATTTTCCTCTAGACCATGGAATTAAGGTGAGACCATCGGGTCTTTTACCATCTGCGCGACTAATACCTGGTGGTTCCAAAAGAGACGGGATGCCACAAGAAGTCAGAGATCTTTTAATGATATCATTGAGTGAAGTATGTCTGGGAATGCAACCCTTGCTCCTCGCACAGCTGAGTGCATGATGACCGTAAATATCAGCAATTCCCCCGCAAATACATTGGTGTGGTGGCAGAGTTTACAACCAAGGCGTAAAGCTATTGCGATTTTAAAGGATGTACTATTTATTAGGGTGCCGATGTGAGGAGAAGGTAATGCGTGTAACCAAGCCCCAGACTCACTCTCTTGAAGAGCTAGGAGACGTGCAATGTCT